>JAOWBH010150933.1:0-12169 GCA_028566215.1 Silene coronaria | reverse complement strand
CCAACCCAATTAAATATCGTGTCGTGTTCGTGTCGACCCACTTACATAAATGGGTCATTAAGCCTCAACCCAAACCCTTTAATTTTGTGTCGGTTCGTATCGTGTTTTTGTGTCGTGTCATTTTTTGCCAGCTCTAATCCTAGTTACAAAAGCAGAGAAAGAGTTTTAGGCTTAAAAATGTATATTTTCTTTTGAAAAAGTATACATGTATCCTCATTTTTAAAAAGGTCCTTAATATCTAAAAATTTTAGTCCTTCTGAGAGTAAATGAATATTTATCTGTACTTATACTCAAATTAGAGTAACGTAGACTACACCTGAATTCAATCAAAGCGAACATCAATGTCTTTAACAATAAAAGTAGTTCGGATAAAAATGTAACTCATCTTTAAAATGGTTATAAGAGTTGTGTAATTGAATGACCTTTTTCAGCTCTTATCTCGGCTACTTACAACACGCTTCATATCTCAGGCTAGACAAATCCATCGGCGACACAAATCCATGTCTAATCATAGTCTCAAAAACTTATCCCAACCAATCTAGATCCAATTCATTATAGAGCCATGATTACACATCTGACTAAATGTACCACCACACACCTTTCCCAAATCATACAGAACACATTGCATAATTTGGTGACACAAAATAACCCAAATGAGACATATAAATGAGAGTGTAGAGAAAGGGTGATGGAAATACCAAACAGATGGGGACTGGTTTGCTTTAGAGGCTTCCAAATTCCAATCACAGGTGGAGGTCTATAGTTGGAATTGAACCCTTGATTGTTCCTCTTAACTTTATAGTTTGGTCAACCTTCCAACTCTATTCAAATTAAAAACATAGTGATTCAACACAAAGTGGTTGTCTTTTACACTTGTTTATGTGTCTGTTTCTTGTGTGTGTTTGGTTAGGTCCCTTTCCCACAAGATATCATATCCTCATATATTAGTTCAATCTCTAACTATTATTTTTTGAAACTGATTCAAGTTTTATATCATCTCTACTGCCGACTGCTGGTCTGTAGTTACCATTACATGACTACACGAGCTTCGCTGTATATCGTTATCGACTTACAGGGTTCGTTCATAGTATTATTGTAAAGCCACGTGATTTACCTATATCAATTAAGTAGTACTCCATAGTAAAAATGTTAACTTTATAATTTATCAAGAATTCTACAGTAATGTTCGAATGTTGTTAAACGGATGATAAAAAAAATAAGAGCGGTTTTGTAGGTTCCTACAAAGTTAAAAAAAAAAAAAAAAAAAAAACATACTTTTATCAAGCCAAGGGATTGGTGGTTAAAGATAAAAAATGGTACATATGCAGGATATTGGCTGCACTTTCACCTAAGCACATTCTAAACTGTACATACACACGGAAAAAATTGCAAACTGTATGCAAGGCATTGCTTTTACAGGTATCATAGATACCTTGCTTGCTCTCTTCATTTTTACCCTCCTAATTTTATTATAGTCCCTTTCTAGAGGATGGTACCGGAACTTGTAAGCCACTCTTCCAAGAAAGCTTCCCTTTCGGCCTTGAACTCTTCAAAGTCACTCTCTAAAGCGACTGACTGTTGGGTTTTTCCATCTGTTGATACATTACTTTCTTCAACTATCTCATTTTCAACCTGGCTCGATAATGGCAGTTCATCTTCCTCTGGAGGCAATACTTCTGTGATTTCGCTCACCTCATTAGGAGGGAGTTGGGCCCAATTCAGGTTAACTGCCTTTTCTTTGGCAGATTTCAAGACGCTTGAGAAGTAACTTGCCGGCTTCACACTGTCATCCTGAGTAGTACTTGTCCCCTGCCCCCAGGGCATCGAGGCCCAAGGGCTGGTCCCACGGACCTGAAAGCTGGAGCTCCTCTGTGAAATCACGCCTCGTATGGGTTGTTTAGATGATATTAGGATTAGAGACGTCTTTATATCTCGAATCATATCATTGATGATGGGGAATCCGCATTCTTTCATTGTCCTAGTCATCACAATAGAATCTTCTAGATCTTCGGTGTGGAAGGTCACTTCAGTTGACTTCTCTGTAATGTTGTTCTTGAGTCTTACAATATTGGGTACTGCATTCTGAGCATGTTGCTGGATGTAGAACAGCCCTACCGAAGGTTCGTTGGCAACGTACTTTATCATATCTCCCAGGTTTTCATTAATCTCCACAAATCCTTCAGCGGCTGAGAGCTCACACATCTACTACAAATACACAAAGCCCAAACAGTTACAATGTAGCTAAAGTTACAATGATGCTGCTTAGAGGAAAAAAGTAGCTGACTGAAGCAAGAAATTCCGGCATATGTTTATACTTCCAGGCAGTTAATCAATCCACAAAATAGAACACAATCTAGATGCCAACATCCATCCATAGCTTGTATATATGCTTAATTAGTCTCTTATGAGAGTGTCTTACCTACTAAAATTGTCAAACATGGTCATTTATTAAAAGTTCGACTCATAAACAATTCACAAATGAACCGTATATTAAAGTGCATTACAAGAATTCGTGTAAAGGTCTCTTTGAGAATTGTGATATATCAAAATTTCAAAACCAAGTATAAACGATGCCTTTATTGGCTCAGATTGTTCTTGCATTCTCATAGGTTGTGCATTCTTACATGATCAGCAACCCAATGATCCTCGAAACATAAATTCTGAGCAATCAAAAAGACGTTATGCTTAATTCATTCAATCTCCACTTTCCACTAAAAGAACTTCACATGAATCCACAATGAAGAACATGGAAAGTGGATTTCAGTCAATTTTATAATTCTTTTTCTGTTGTTTTGCCTAATATGTCTACATCTTCACTGTTCACACCACAACTTACTTCAAAAGGGTGAGGGTCTAATGGAGGCACGAGGCAAAGGCACACGTCTTATCACACAAGACACACTATTTTTTCCGACAAATTTGTATTTCCAAAATAAAAATTTGTGGAACAATATCGTTTTTGAAATTTCAAGAGGGCGCACATGTGAAGAAGTCTAACACTAGAGACAATATGGCAAAGAGAGGGGGACAATAAAGATACTAGAAGAAAGAAAGTGATAAAAATCCCCACTTGTGCATCTTGCTAGTGGCACCTTATCTACAAGGCGCAGCGAGGCGTTTTTACAAGAGCCACAGTAAAGTTTGGGCTTCAGCGCAAACTAAGATGCACTTTTTTAAAATTACGCTCCACACTTTCAATCAACTGCAATAGTTATCTTGTGGCATCCCTGCTTCTTGGGTCTTTAATAGAAAAACCAACTGGTGAATTCCGAAAAAGAAGTCATAATTTGGTTAATTGGTTTTGCGAACATGGATTGTCTAATTTTTAGGATAGAAGTTTGGGAATAATATCTTCAATAGATGCTATGCTTAAATTACTTGTGTATCTACATGATTACACATGCAAGAAAGTTGCAGTAATCCTAAAATTGGATCACGTAAATTTCAAAGCATTTTCACATGATACATTTCTAGAGCAAGTTCCCCGGAGAACCCACATAGTTTTACCCATTAGCCACATCCACAACTTCCGAGAGGCAAAGTCAGAGTCTCTGCTTTTGCAGGACAAGATGAGAGACACTCTAGAGGAGTGATTCAGAGTCTTCCTTCTGCTTAACCCATTTCAGTTCTCACATGAAGGAACCGTTATCTCTAGAACCACCCACTGACTATCTGCAACCAACCTTAAAGCCCTAGCTCATACAAGCTAATACTTCAGTCAAAAACTAAAGCTAAAGGGCTTAAGTGCGCAAGTAGTTGGAAGCAACTATGCCTCTCACTTTGACCCCATGACAAACAATAATATCCTTAATCTTTCTCCATACAACTCCTTAAAATTCCAAACATCAACTTCCCTTGAACTCGATTTTAACTATCTGCACCCTTATTTGCTATTACTGGCTGATATACTAGAGTTTCTAGCCCCTTATCAAGATGTCTTCCTTCGCATCAATGCTCAACAAGCTGAATATTTTTTTTTTTTGGGTGTTAAGGGAGCCACTAAGACAGGTTTTAATGATGGTGAGTTTTGAATCTGGTTCATAAGTACCGCCAATCAATGACTTTGCTAGGTGACATCGTAACAAGCTAAATAGATTTAGTAGCTAGCATTTGAGCATTTTATTTCCTACACAGAGAAACTGACCCTTCCTCAGAAAGTCAGCCACCCATCAACCTACAATCAGCTACCTCAAAATTGAGAACAAACCAGCTCCCTCAAATTCATGGGAGAAAAACAATAATTGTTGAACTTATGTAGTGTGAGATAACTCTCAGTATTTCATTTCACCACATTCGAAAAGGAAACAGTATCCTCAATCTTTCTCAATAAAACTTCTCCGTATTACCCTTTATCTGGACAAAGGTATTTGGAAGATAGGAATAGACCCAATTTCCTTTGTTTCTTTATCAAAATTGAATCGTACAAGCCACCATCAAAATTCTTTCAATTCAAGAAAGATCTACTCTCCTCCACCTCCCCTTCCCTCCTCTTTTTTGTACAGGAACAAATGGTTAAAGATCCAAATCATCAAGTTTCCTTGCACACCCCTCTGAGTACATTCACAACTTCACCACATATTGCAATAACAATCGCATGCTTGTCCTTTAAGCCAAAGACAAAAGGAACATCCTCAGTCCCGAATTACATACTATTACCTATACACCTCGGCTTTCATGGAAAAGATTACACCTTTCAAAATTCTGCTATTTCCTTTATTAAGTGACATCGAGGGTGCGAACATATACCTATGAACGGCAGTAGTTTGATACCCATTTACTCATCACTCAAAACATCCAAACCCAAAACTACAAAATGGAAAGAAAATATTAAAAATTCCATATAACACTCAAGTAACCATAAAATTCACCAAATGTGATAATTAAAAATTACCCCTATAATGTACTCGCTCCGTCCCAATCATTTGTTTAATATATCCATCCCCCAGAAACAATAAAAAAGGTAAACAAATGATTGAAACGGAGGGAGTAACATTATAAATTCGACATAGAAGGGGTAGCATGACAGTCTAAACTAAGAGAACCCAGTGATCAAACAACATAACTGGAACAACTAAACAGCCTAAACAATAAATTGGGAATTCAATTGAAAATTAATAATGGAACATTACCCAATTACAAAAAGTATTGAAATTAGTACCTGAAATTGAGAAAATTGAACCCCTTGTCCACAATTTAGGTTGAAGAAATTGAACAGGAAGTAGAAGAATGAACATTAGCTGGGGTGCCAAAAATAATGGTGAGATAAACACAAGGTACAAATACGAAGGGAAAAATGGCTAATTTTGATAGGATAAATATGGAGGTAGATGATGATTGTTGAAAAGGGTGCCTTAATTGATGAAATTGCCGTTATGATGGACAAATTTCGTTGGGATTCAGCACGAGCAAAGCAAGGCGACACTACAAAGTCCGGATAAGTTTAGGTCCGGTTTTCGGTACTGATTTTAGCCTCGTGATTTTGATGATGAATTTTCAATTAGAAAGGTGCTAATAAAGTAAATTGATACCATGAGTGTTGACTGTTGATACTTGTAATTGGTAAAGTTTCTACTGATTACTTCCTCCATTCAATTCCACTCTATCTATTTTATTTTTGTACACTATTCACAAATTAGTATTCAATTTTCTTTCGATACATAAGTGAAAATATATTTATGTGGGATCTTGTTTGATTCGTCTTCAGGAGTACATTAAAAATATATCATTTATAATTTTCGCAAATACATAGCTAACGATATTTAACTCACAAAACACGCGTTGACAAACGTGAAAAAGCAAATAGGTAGAGTGGAGTTGAATGGAGGAAGTAATAGATAGTACTATAGTCTATAGTTGTACTACGTTTGGCCCCGAATTTAAATTTCGCATAAGAGCGTGGATCATTCATGTTCAAACCTAGGTGATCCACGTCCTAAGTTTCCTGCACCATTGCATTTTCGTAGAACGGCCATATGTCCCTCGTTGTTTTGTTTGTTTTGGGCTTATGACCTACCGTTGGAACCGTAAGAGGATAATCTAACACCTCTACTTGAAATTACTTCGATATCATGTCTAGAACTTATGTTATGACCGTTTAAAGTTGACCGTTACTTAATATCGATTTGTTTGACTTTTATTCGTTTTAAGTCAATTAGTTAGATTGGCATGATTAGTAATTCAAAATTGAATTTTTTAACAAAATCAATTCATTTTGCGTTGATTAGTTTAACGTTGTTCACTTAGTAATTTGACATTCGGTTAATTACGTTAATTAGTCGTTTTGATTTTTACGTTGTCGTCAAGATAATTATTGCATGTAGAATGAGGTTAGTGAGAAGTTAAGGGAATAGGTATAAAAGGGCATAGTTGGAAGGTCAATGCTAATTGTTGACGTTATTTAGTAATATGTATCGACGATATTTAGCATGTCCCTAAGAGAAACTCGCACCTTATGATTTGAGGTATGAGTATGAAATTCTTGTGTATTTGTTAAACAAACACTTTGTACGTGTTTGACTTATTTTAAACTCATACCTCATATTTCTTACCTTTATTGAATAAACCAAACACAACAAATAAACCTCTTCAAGGATCATGTTATGACCTACAAAAACATTTCACCTCTCCCATTCTCTTTTAACAAATTAGGATACTTTTTTCATCTAAAAATAGAGATGTTTGTAGATGACCTAAGAGAGTATTATAGATTGATCTTCGAGTACTACAGATTGATCTTCACAACAGTGACAGCACCACCGGACTGCAGATTAGGCGTCAACCACTAAAGGAGGATTTGAGGAGGCCAAAGAGCGAGTAATCTGAGTATGTCCAGAACCACTATACCAAAAACCATAAGTCACGTCTGTTATTGTGGAGTTGGTAATATGTAAGGCGTCCGGATAATTATTATTATATAAACATCCTCTTTTTTTTTTTTGTTAAGCAATTACAATGAACAGAGAATTAACCATCAAATGATTACGTGAGAATCCATGGAGCTCAATTTCAGTAACCCAAGAAGAGAACACAATTGCAAAGGTCCATTCTTACCACCAGTACTCTAAAATCCTGGGAAGTTAACATTATCTGCATTCTGAACTTCTAATAAAAATCAAAACTTTTACAAAGGAGAAACTATAAACACAAAACACAAAAGCCTGGGGGGATGTTGAGCAAATGTGTCATGACGTTACATTAAAAGAGCGTTCCTTCATGAATGTCAATTCTGAGCGACAAGGGTTTCTCAGTATCTTTTTTCAGCGGGTATAAATATCCATGTGAATTATTCGTATCAACTCAATTGCTTATTCAACCAGACGAACGAATAGTTCCTCATAAACAACGGAATGGCGGTGCAATTGAGAATAGCTTTTTTAGTAAATTGATGCCATGTGGACAGATGTAACCCGCCATCAGTAAAATAGAAGAATACCCAAAACATCCAAATCAACATCACCAATTCACCAGCGCAAATGGCTCACGTTTCCACAGACCAACGTTAAAATTATGGACCCCTGGGTCACCGTTGACTCATTTTACGCATTTTGGCCTTCTTTTTTAGTCTTTCCCGTCTTTCGTCTTCCATAATCTTTACAAGCTCCTCGTCATCTTCTTTTTGAGCAATTCTCGCACTACATCAAAACACAATCAATACCAAATTTACAGAATGCCCATAAGGCTGATACATGAGACAACAAATTTTGTACAATATTAGTTGCTCATCAACAAAATCACATATTCTCAAATGAGATGATATCCACAACCATGATAAGATTATCATGAGACTGCTTCATGTTACGGGTTAGTTACCTGACGTCGGTTGATATATTTTAGTTAAATAGGGTTGGTCCCATGTCATATCATTACTACATTAATATAGAGCCCTCTATAGGAGACTAATCTAAAAAAAAAAAAAAAAAGTTCAGCGCAAAAAAAAAGAGCCCATTTTTTATTCTGTATGTTGGGAAGGGGATGGGAAAGACCCAGAAGTATTAACAGCATGATAAAGTTTATCCAGCATGTACTCCCAACATCCCCAATCATTTGTTTACTTTTGATTAAAATACCACTCACAAAGAATATAAGAGGCAAACAAATGATTGAGACGGAGGGAGTAGTACACAAGAAGTTATAAACAATTTACAGTCTTGATAGTAGATAGTAGAGAAACTGTTAAAATAAAATGCCGCTAACGGGGATGAGCAAATCAAAATGTCATGTTATCATTCTTCTCATTTACTATGTCACATTAGCTCTTTTATACTTTGTCATCATAAGCACATCACATAAGCATATATGGCATTTACAAAAACATTAGTGCAAGGCGCTCAACAGAACTGAAACGATAACTGACCTCCTTAATTCCTCCTCTTGAATGTCGTCAAAACGAGCTTCCATGTTGGAGTCGGAGTCGGACTCGGAATCATCGTAATATCTGTAGTCTCTTTTCTTCCTATGAAGCAACCACAAGCAAATACATCAGTCAGACTGAAACTACATCCAATAACAAGCATAAATGTCCTTTGAAAGGACACTAGAAAAGAAAAAAGGGGAAAAAAGGCAGTACATGAACTGGATGAAGACTACCAAAAAGTAATTATATGAAGACAGATTATATCGCCTCCTCACAGGTTTCATGCTCTTAACTTTTTTGACAAGACTACATGCTAATGCTATTAGTAGATAAAATTTCACCCTCAGCTATAAGAGAGTGAAATTTGTATACAGACAAAAGACGAATACAAGGGTAGCAAAAGACCAAACCGTAAGAACAATAAAAATCTTTAATGACTAATTCAACAGAAAGGCTTAAGCTAAATAAGAAGAGGCAATTAACCCTATGCCAGAAACTCTTACTTGTACAACTTCGCTATAACGGAATGAATATCATCATCAGATTCATCATCATATTCATCAACCTTTCTTTTCCGATTGTTAGAATCCTTCCTAAGGCCACTAGACTGGCTTTGCACTAGCAACTGTCCATGTGGCTTTTGGACCCTAGTATGATCTCTATCTGAACTTGTCCGAAGAGAACTTGGCCTAGGAGGCTTCATCTGGATTTAACATGTTATACGATGAGATTCGGAAACTGTTAGGAAAACAGCCACACAATAATCACGCATAAAGAGCCGTACAAAACAGTACCTGGTTTTGTAAAGTTGTCGCATTCTTGAAAACTCTGTTGTCTCTACTATGCTGAACACTTATGTTACGGTCCTGGGGTCTGGGCATACTAGTCCCCCTCGTCTTCTCTACAGGCAACCTTTGCCCGTTAGGCAACCTTTGCCCGTTAGGCAACCTTTGCCCGTTAGGCACAGGATGCTTTGAAATGGGAGGTACCCTGTCATTAACTTTAGCAGGAGGTGGTCTTTTCTGCAATGGCATTTTCTTGTCTGTTGAATATAATGGCTTCCTCGGAGGCATGGCTCGGGCCAATGGAGGTCTGACAGACGCACTGCTAGAAGTAGTACCCGCCTGCTTAGTTGATTGAGCCTGGGGCTGCTTTCTCGGATCCAGCACTCTTCCTGAATTAGAAGAAACAACACTAGCCCTATTGTCAGAGGTCAACTTCCGAACGGGCGCAGTACGTGCAGAACCTGCTTGGAGAGTCCCATGGGACTTCCTTTGTTCATTCCCACCCACTACTTTCCTGCTAGGGGGACCAGATGATCTATTGCTTTGTGTTGGCAACTGAGCTGGTCTTGCATCTTCAAGAAAAAACAAAAAACATATTTGCATTGTTATAATAAATAGTGTGACTGTATGAAACTAGGCCGGTGAAAACATGAAAAAATTGAGACAAACCAGGTCTTGAGGCTAGATTTTTTGGTTGTCCATTATCCCTTTGAGGCTTCGGAACATCTGCGTCATCAGATAAGAGAAAAGAATAATCCCTCGCGTGCTTCATTGTTTGAACTTTTGATTTACCCTATAGACAGTGACACCCATATAAACACTCTATCACGGAGAACTAGTTCAAGCTGATTATTAAGAAGTATAAACAGAATACAAGTTGTACCCAGCCCAACCTGACTTGCAAGGAGCTCGCGGTTAACTCCATTCCTTGTTCCCGAGGTGGATGGCATGTTGTATCCATTTTTTCCTCCAGAGGACGATGACAAGTTGACTTTCTTCCCCTGTAATAAAAACAATATCAATGTTTTGTAATGACATTTAGAAACTCACTCGACCCAAAAAATTCTAAAATTCGGTATATATCCTAATCCTGGTGTTTTATAATATACTCAAGGAATAATAAAAACTGCATGCACAGTCTCAAGATAGCTTGATTGTGCATAAACAAAACTATTCCAAACAATAAACCTACACAAGGGTCTAGTGGGTGATATGATGGATGCCCTCCTGCAAAACCTACCGCCGTAAATTTCCATCCATCTCTATGAGTATGTCATTACATCTCTATGAGTATGTCATTACAAGTGAAATTTTATGCTAGTATATAACCAGCACGAACAAAAGACTGAATCACAGACTACAACTTTCGCTTAACATTGGAAAGAAATGTCTAAGCAAACGAGCTTACATTGTTTGGAGAGGTAGATGCTTTTGGAGCCAAATGCCGCGTCTCCAACAAGGCCTTGCTTTCTTGTACAACTCTTTCAGCAATCACAGGCTGCGAAGGACCAAAAAAGGATCCAAAACTGTCGAATCAACACAGAACGTTAGCTACGACAAAAAACCAGTCACTTAAATAATAATCCACTTCCTAGCATAAATTGTACTTCCAAAATTTTAAGACAAAACTCCATACTTGTTCAATGGCGGTCTCCTCCCTTGATCAAGCGACTTACTCATACCGCCACCATTCTCCTGCCTTAACTTATGCCTAAGTTGTTCTTTCAACTTTTGCCTGTATTTGAGAAGTTTCAATGCCTCTTGCGACACCGGCTCTTCCTCAACTTCTTCTTCCTCTTCTTCGTCCCCCTCTTCGAATCCTTCATCGTCTCGAGCATAGCGATACTTACTCGGACCAACACCCTCGTCTGGATCGTCGATAAAATCATCGTCGTACTCATCCAAATCATCATTCTACAATCACAAATATCACATTCCACATTTACCACAACAACAACTTCACAAAACTAAAAAAAGATTAAAACTTTCGTAAATTCATTCTTACCTGACCGTAACTCCCCATTTTTCTCTCTCACTCGATCAAAACTGCTGATTCACAATTAATCAAAAAAATCAATCGAAAAACTAATAAAACTACTTTAATCAATACTTCAACATTGAATTCATATAAATAATCAATTAAAACAACAAAAATCGCTAACCTTGTAGTGTGATATATGAAATCGGCAGAAAACACGAACAAATATATAAATTTGTTCGCCGAAACGGCGCTGAATTGAAGAGGCGACAGTGTTAGGGTTTCCAACTCTTCGCAACTATTGATTAATTGATTGATTGAACGATTTAGGGATTCAAATCAAATCAAAAGGATGACAAATTGCAGAAGTAACGGAGAAATTGATGAAGAAAAGCTGATGGGAAACCCTAGAAACGCATATAAATATATATAGGAAACCCTAGAAACGGATGTAAAATATATAGAGCTGAGAATTGAAATCGATGAATGAATTAAATTGGGAAGATTATGTTTGTGAAGAGAAGGTGAGGGGGTATTTATAGAGAGGTTTGGGAGATGAGCTGGACCGGGTCGGACCGGCGACGATGATTGAAGAATCACGGTGGTAGACAGAGAGAAAGATGTCGGAGATTTGAGTGTTTGATTTATCAACAATTATTCATGATTTTATGGGCTTTTTTCTGGACTTGGTTGGAGCCACTCACTCCTATATAGGTTAAGCCTTTCAGAGTTAAGACCATGGTTATTTCCTAATCATTCCTAAATTCTCATCCAAATATAGAAAATATTTTAAAAAATAATAGATTTGGGTTTTTTAAAACGGCTTGGTGTATATCGAAGTTGCGTTTCTTTGACCGGTAAATTGTGAACTTGATATACAAAACAGAGTAGGTCTCCCTTGTGACGGGCCGGATCTTGGGACAGATCATTTATGAGAGGACAAGGGTAGGACCCCCCATGTGCCTTCTCCACTTAGCCTTGTTGGGTATTTTGTGAGAGGAAATGGTATCCGTCACAAGGTTGTGACGGATACCTTCCGTCACAAATGAGAAT
>JAOWBH010150922.1:0-20978 GCA_028566215.1 Silene coronaria | reverse complement strand
GGTCCGGTCCGGTCCCGGACCAGTGAACACCCCTAATTCTCACAAATCTTCCCTCCAAAAAGCATCTTTTTAAATAAGGTAGTTAATATCAATTATGTATAAATTAATTAAATAAGGAAACTAATAATTATAATAATTTAATTCATTAAATTATTATCTTTTCATTTAAATTAATCTTTTCATCAAATTATATTTTTTTACTAGACTATAATCTATAATCTTTTAATTAAAATATCAAAAAGTTTATATCAAACTATGAACTACTAAATATTTTACTCATGCTATTATTTGAGAATGACTTGACTCATAGTATGTATAAACAAAATTATCAACCATTATGTATAAACAAAATTAGCAACCGTTTTAATTACTCTAGAGACAAAAATTCAAGAAAATTTATAAATTGGAATCATTAGCTTTGCGGTATGAAAACAAATATTCTTTACAAAAATACATTTCAACATCTACTCCATCCTCTTAATTAATTTTGAGTTTCAACTTTTTATTTTTCAAAGCAAAATGTAATGACGAGAAAAATGAAAATTAATGAGATATCACTATTATATACGTAATTTAGTAGAAATAAAGAAAACTCTAAACACCTTGCATTTAATGCATGGGGTCTAACCTAGTTATTTTTATTGTTTGTTTAAAAAATGAAAGCAATTGGAGCGAGTTGTCAAAGACTTCTTAAGTGGGCTCGATGACCATGATGTATTGGGTCATCGTTGGTCACATTTATAAGGCATATTAGCATCTCCACATCGTCGGCGTCATGCTTGTTGACACACAATTTATATGTGTTGAAACTGGAAGCCAATTTCAACTTTGCCTTATGCTTGTTGACATTCTAGAAATTTACATTTCAACTTTATTTATACTAGTCTTAATGCTGTGTAAAACTTACACCGGATTATTTTCAAAATTATTATATAATAAATATGTTAATTAATATGAATATGAATATGAATAATTTTTATTGGGTATTTTTGGCCACGCATCTTTTCTCGCAAAAATTAAAATTATGTCATACATGTGACAATGTAATCGGAGTACATTATATCCTGAGAGTCCCCATGCTTAGACTAGGAGTGTATTTATTATAGTCGTTCTACCGTAGAGATAGAATGGTAGTGTTTTGGTAATTCTTATGTTTCATAATGTTTGTTATTTATTATTTGTTATGAGATTAAGCTAAATTCTCATCACATAACCAAAGTAATTCCTATTTTGATTTAATAACTATCGACTGAGATGGAATGAGTATAATATTGTTATGACTTGTCACGTAAAAAAGCATGAAAAAACGAAAAATGTATGAATAGTTGTATAAGAAATACAAATAAATATTTAAGAGTAATTTGCAATTCTAAAGCATAGTTAGTTCCTCCTAAAAGTTGTATATACAACTCCCATGATTTTGACATACAAAACCTTGTAAAGTAAACTAATGTGTTCCTTGAATGTTCACCCTTGGGTAATATGCAGTGAATGGATCATTGATGACGACATTGCATTTGGGACGAAGAGGCGGAAGTCTGGAGCGAAGAGGTAGACAAGGTAGAAGTAGAAGAGAACTTGTTAGCCAATTCGGATAGATTGGAACCGACAGAGTGACCACGACGCATGTTAGACGACTTGGTAGGGGCATGTCTATGGAGCCTGCATCGAAAGGAGCCGATATGCGTGGTTGGGGAACAGAGGCAATTAGTGCGGGTGCTGGAAGACTTCTTAAGTGGGCTCGATGGCGGTGATGTATGTTGGGTTGGTCGCTTTTGTGCATCCTCCACATCTATGTTTTGCAGTGATATCTTCCGCCTCATCGGCTTTTGTTCCTCTCGTTTTTCATCCATTGACTCTACTTTGTTTAGCCTATTATTTGTTACACCAAATAAATGCCAATTAAAATGTATTGCTATATATCTACATGATTTATATAAAACATTATTATATCAACATTCACATTCAAACCCAAGTATTCATTTTTATGGAAGTAACATAAGGAAAATGCCAATGTATGTCCATTGAGAATGGATTTTAACAATCAAATATACGATTTGTTGATATAAAACACCCTAACAATCTAATCTAATTGAAAAAAAAAAAGGAATACCTTGAATTGCAATGGTGGAAGCACAAAGAGGGGGAGGGAAAAAGAGGCTGATCAAGGGTAGACAAATTGTGAAGCCTCTTGTTGTTTTGGTGTAAAATTGAGGAGAGATGGGACAAAACTCCAAGAAGAAAAGGGAACAATACTAAAGTTAATACAAATAATAATGTCCCCATTCTTCTTGCCTTCCTGACCACCAAAACCTTGTAACTATATATTCATGTTTCTGCTTTATTCCTAATTTTATCGACGCCTTCTTTTCTAATTTTAGTCATTTACTCTTTTATCCTGTTTATTCCTAATTTTACATGTAAAACACCTCATTCCTTTCTTAAATAAGGTGCATTACTTATAATTGACATATTATACATTGCACAACTAACTTTTCGACCAAAAATGACATTACATGGCAACATAAATTATATAATTACGTACTACTTTGTATACAATAAATTATGTCAGCAATTGAATTGAAAGGGTATAGTGTTCTTCTTAGCACATTTGTTTGTGTCTGAATTACTATGTCATTACTCATTTCTATGTAATTTCCTTTCATTCTACAGCCGAGTTAGTGTGTAAATAAAGAGATAATAGTCGACTTACAAAAAAAAAATGTAACAAGATCATGCCTCCTGGACTTACAATGCAACTATATTTGAAATACAACATCCGAGTCTTAGTCCCAAAAGCACACCAAAATGGTTGCTTTTGTTCAATACTAGATAGTATCTACGTCTCTAGAGAAGCGGTAATATACAGCAGATATCCCGCAGCCACAAAGATGTGCTTCTTTCAGCTAGAGATAGGGAGTCAAGGGAGATTAGGCAGTGTTATGGTATCACCACATCACAATTCCCAACTACTTTGTATCAATCGTATTTACAAGTTCTCTTCCATCTTTTAACTAATGTTTACTGGCCTCTTTTTAAAAAGGAAAATTAGCACTTAAAATCCTCCACACAAATGACCATCACATTGCAGAAAATCCTCTCCTTTCGGAGTGTAATGTATCAATAACAAATCTGTCTGCCAAGCTATTAAGATAAACCAGCTACAAAACATTTGAAACAAAAATAACCAAAACACCCAAATCAATTCTCTCCCCTCCCTTCTCAGAAGGGGTCGAGTCAGTGGAATCTTTTTAAAAGACGAAAACATTGAGGTTTCATTTCTGCCTCTTGTATATTTTTGCCAAAAATGACTTGAGAACAGCCTGCACTGATTTGCTTGGATGTGCTTCAATGGAGTTTACTATCTTCTCATAACTCTGTTTCTCAAACTCCGCAAAAACACCCTGCAAATTTATAACAAGAAAACTCAGAAAAACAGATAAAGGCCCAAGCAGACCAGTTTAAATTCCTGAGCAGGGCCTGGATCACACCCATAAAGAGTAACTCCTTGATATATCCTGATCTTACCAAGCTTAAATCATCATACCCAGGTGGCCAGGTAATAGTTATGGACTCTGATACCAGGTTAAATTCATGACAAGGGCCTGAGCAACACCCATAAGAAAAAGGGGTTGTCTATTTCATTAGCCCAACAAGGTTCCATCCTAAAACTGACTGGTGATAGGAGTACACCTCCTCGTTTATAAAGTAGCCCTCTTCATTTTGTTGATGTGGTACACTCACATGTGAAACTCAGACGAGTTAGAAGCCAATTCTCAACAAAAAACAGATGTGGAGGACCTTGGTTATGTCGGGAGAAGGCCCTTTTTTGCTGACTTTTTAAGTTCGTATACAAATCTAGCATAAAAATTATCACTCGCCTCTCTTGACCCAGTGGTAGTTATAAATATTTCAAACTTCCACCAAACCCGACACCCCTTACTTTTCATTCCAAGGTCTGCCATTGCTTGCCACCTTAAGATACAAATACAAGTGTGCCTGAGAAAGAACATAACCTGGAGATTAAGTTGATGATAAAGCTCTTTCACTCTTGCCACACAGGCTGCATCTTGCTTGCCGTAGTTTTCCTGAAATACAGACCAATTAGACCTAGCAAAAGTTTATTGGACCTGGAAAACCCATCAAAACCAGAAGGAAACTGGCGTAAAGACGAGTAGAATCGCAGGCCTAACTTACATGTAAAACTTTCTTTTGTTCATCGTTACATAGTTCCAGAGCTTTGACAACCAACCAAGAGCACTTAAAATCTTCTATGTCAGTTCCAATCTGAAGATCAAAAGATGCTGAAGTTGAGATACATAGATACTAAGGCCACTTGGCAGATCAACTCAAGAATGCAATAGAGAAGGGATTTGCTTTTTACCTTCCCTATAAATTCAGGGTCTCCAAAACAGTCAAGATAGTCATCCTATACAAAAAGAGAGGAAAAAAACCAACATACAAATTGAAAGTTAGCCAGAAGTAGAATATAGAAAACACTACACAATATCACAGTCTATAGCAACTGTGGAGTTAAACTCTAATTTAAAACCCACAATATGCTCTCTCAACCTAGGGAACCAAAACAAGGATGTGTCCTATATAGCTCACCTGTACTTGGAAATATATTCCCATGTCAATAAGGATGTTTTTGACATCAATATGGTCTTCAAGTTTTTCACCTGACATGAGTAAAGCACATGCAACCTGTCCAATAAGAGATCAGCAACATGTCAAACAATATATTGATTACTTTGAAATGTTTCGTTCAGAATGGCGTTTTTTAGTCATAAACTACGTGAAATGTACAAGATTTTCAGATGCCCCCACCGTGCATTATTTTTAGATAGGCATCCCCTCTAGAATACCTTTTTGTAGATGGGCACCATGCACCAGTGCACCACCACTTTGGTGCCTCCTAGTTAATAAAATATTGTCTTCGTCGTGGAAAAAAAAAAAATTTGAGTCTCCACCTATTTTTAGAAATATAAAAATGTGACTCTCACTAACGTAACTTTGAGATCCAGTGAACTATAATATCACTATTACTCAACACTATAAAGCTGGGGATTAAATGTTGATAGCACAAGTGGCAACTGGCAAGCCTCAAAGGAACAACTGATTATTTAAGAGGAAAGCCAATCATACCCTACCGTAGTACTCGACTACTCGTATAAGATTATTAGCTAGCTTAAGAAATTTCCCTAGTGATACAATAAGCATGACCACATCTAAGGGAATTTTTCTGAAATTTCAACTATTTCGTTATTTCATATGGCGAAAAAAGATTGGCTCCGGACAGTGGGCGCAAAAATTTCAGAAGATGAAGTTTGTTTTAATTTATGGAGTGGTTTGACTACTGTTTTTAAAAAACAAATCATGTATCGCTCTTTTTCCCTTTAGGATCTAGTTTCATACTTATTCTTGCTTTTTTATGACTCATATTTCTCCCCTTTGCATCTCCCCGTGTTCTCTTTCAAAAGGTTCTCTCCGGTTTCTATTAGTCACAGCGTAATTTGCCATTTCTTCAGACTATTTTAATCTCTAATTAACTGGACTCACTTTCCCTCTTTTGCTTTGCATTGTACACACTCTATTGATCCCTCCTGTCCCTCCTCTATCTATCGTTTTGTTTATATAACCACATGACAAAAATGAGTATCACTACCATATGATGCTTATTTTTAGGCATAGTTTTGGTTGATGCTGCTGAAGTGTTGTTATTTTATATTGGCTGGAAAATGAGGAAAGGCACGCAAGTGTGTATTTTTGCAAGTGTTAGAGAAGTAAAAAACTTACTGATAAATAGAATGAATAGTAAGCGGTTTTGTACTGAACAATGCGGCGGTGACTAGAAATGAAGAAAGAAAAGATTAGAGAGGGTGGAAGAAATTGGAAAGAAAGGAGAGAAAGAGTGGTAAGTGGACTCACAGATCCAAAGAATACTTGGAAAGATCTTTTTCTCCTTGGAGAGTGGTAATGAGATCAATCATCTGTCCACTGGCAGTCTGGAATTCGACCTGGTAGTAGATGTTGAGAAAGGAGTTAGATGGTGAAAGTAATGTTGTGTGAGTTGGAAGATGAAATGAAGAAGCATAACCTCATTAAATAAATCGAGCAAATGGACATAGTAGTTTTTGTCCCTGAAATGATTCTTGAGGATTCGGGGAATATGGTTGCGAAGGATAACACCGTCATTGGCAGCAATAATGCCAACCTTGGGGAGTCGAAACCAGCAAGGTTGGCCACGGCGGGTGTGAGAGTTGTCCATAATATCATCAAGAACAAGAAAATAGGCTTGAAGCTAGAAAAGCAGGTAAGAAAGTGAGTTAATAATAGAGAGGGAGAGGGGGAGAGCATATATATATGATATGATATGATAAGAAGGTGACCCACCCATTCAATGCACCAACCAAGTGCAGAAGCTAGAAAGATTTCATCATCAGTCAGGTCTTGTCCATCCTTCAACAGAGAGTAACTGTCAATAACAGACAGTCCTCGATTAAGCTTGCCACCAGGAACATTATAGTCCAGCATCTGGAAATAACAATTAATTAATGAGAATGCAGTTTGGTTAGACTAAGTAATCCTCATTGAAAACTGTCAAATAAACAACAGAATAGAAGGGAATGAATGAATTGAGAATTGAGAAAAAGAGAGAGAGAGACATACGCGGTCAACCCAGTGGGTGGAATCAGGAGTCCATTCGAATGCAGGATCAGAGAGGAGCTCTGATTTGAGAACTTCGTATACTTGTAAGAATCTGCTCCTTATTTCGCTGTTGCTCATTATTATTTATTTGTTATTATTATTATGCAATCTGCAATTGGGGATGGATGGATGGATGGCTTATCACAGTATTTAAGGGAGGGAGAGGGAGAGGGAGAGGGAGAGATTTAGTCGTAGAACGATATAAACGATGATGATAAAGGTGATGTGATGGAGATTTACAATGAGATCACCTTTTTATATAGATATAGGGAGAGAGAGAGAGAGAGATGAATAGATTCATGAGATGTATGGATCCATGAGTGAGACTCCACTCCCTTTGTTTAATTAGGATTATAAACAAAACAACACCACCACCACCTGGGACTTGTGACTTGGTAATGCTGCTATTGCTCGCCTCGTGGGTTTTCTATGTCTTTTCTGTCGAGGCCTTTCCAGTGGGCCCAGCCCTGGTGTTGCTTCCTCACCACTTACAACTCGCCTTTCCATTGTTGTTGTTTCAGGACACTCTGCCTTTACTTCTCTTCTTACAAACTCGCCTTACAACCTCTATCCCTCGAGGGAAGCGTGCGCCTCCCTCTTTCATTTCCTCCTCCATTTACCATCTACACCTCACCAAACACACCATTATACAACACGAATCCGACATGAAATTCACCGGTTATGATTGCGATTATGAAATTAACAATGATACATCTAAAACATTTACGATTAATATCAATACATCTTTTAAGAAGAAAAATATTTCGACAAAAAAAAGTAATATAGATGTCGAGAAATACGATTAAAGGTACGCTTTGGAGACCACAATAAAGCAAATGGAAATAAAATAGGAAAATGGAGGGAGTATTAAATTTAAATAATCTCGTGTTCTAAATTTCATGTGATGTCGTGTCACGTGTCCATGTTCGTATCCGTTTTAGTGCTACCTATTTCCCATTTCAACTTTATTTGTACCCTTTACTTTCAAAATTTTCCCCACAAAAATGTTTCTTTCCGAAACTTTGACTATGTAAGACCATCTCTATCAACGACATTTCCCATATGTATAATTAAAAGACAAAAAAACAACTAAAAGTATTCAGGAGTAATAAAGAATAAGTCTCCCGTAAAACTAATGTATAATATCACCTTAATGTCCTTAGAATCGAAAGTGGTCATTGGTGAAAGTTACTTTAGAGGTGGTTTTTAGGTATATGATCACCTAGTTTTGCAATAATAATTATGTTAAAACGGTTTTATATAAAATTTATTGATTAATAAAATAATACTTGGTAAAAAAAATCACAACACCATGTTGTTGTTGTTAGACCTGTCAAACAGGTCAACTGAGTCATGTTAATTTTGACGGGTCATTTCGGGTTTTCATACTTCGGGTGTGTCATTTCGCGTCAACTATTATCAACTTATTTGTGGATAATAACCAGTTTGCAACAATAAAAATTCAGGTTTATATTGAATCAGGTATTGAGTTCGAGTGTCAGGTTATTCGGGTAGTATCAATTTTGTCAAGTCTAGTGTCTGAGTAATAAAGGTTCGTGATTTTTAGTGATTTATTTATACATTGCCTCTCTCGAACGTGGTCATAAACAAACACTTTTAAGGTCATATTTTGCCAACTTAAACGTCCCTTTTTTCTAAAAATATTTATATAAACGATCATATTTTTTCCATAATTCGTTAGATTCGTTCATTAATTAGTGAATAATAATGATTGCTCTTAAATAATATTATACTCTAATATTTCATATTATTTAAATATATAACTCTAATACAATTAGATAATCAACTAATACAAAATTCTACTAGTTTAGACCTGGTGCAATAAATGCATGACATATTACGCAAGACGATAAAATGAAGTCGAGTCGATAATTACATAAAACCGTCAATAGAATGTAAAATAAGTGAGATCAGTAGGGATGAACATTAAAATTAGGTCATCATTTGTAAAGTAGAATATAATAGGTGGTAAATAGAAGTATCCAGAGCTGAATGAGAACCAAACCTAGTTTAGTATAAGACCCAATCCGACTCATCCCAATTTAGAAGCATCTACCTAACCAAAGCCGACTCAATCCAAAGATGGATCACACCGACTCTAGTCTGGAACCCAAGTCATAAAGAAGAGAGGTAGTATCTTCATAAACAAATTCAGACGGTCTATTCTATCTCTCTTCTCTTTCTTGGTTATTAAAAATCCCCCAAATCTAATATCTAGGGTTTCACTCAATTAATTTTCCATCGGGGATTTCTAGTGCTTGATATTTCCCCTCCAATTTGAAGGTAAATTATATAATATTATATGGCATCATGTTTATACTTGTTTTGTAGTTTCCAAGTGATTGATTTATATGATTAATTAATTTGAATATTGTAGTTGCGATTATGATTTCCTTGGAAACCCTAATTTCCGTTAACATCTGTTAATTGGTGGCAGAATGACTACCGCAGCTCGACCAACGTGGGCACCAGCAAAAGGTGGAAACGAGCAAGGTGGTACTAGGATTTTTGGCCCCTCTCAAAAGTATTCTTCCAGGGATCTTGCCGCTCATACATCTCTTAAGCCCAGGTATTGCTATTCATATCGTACTTCAATTTGTTCAATTAACATCTTTACTTAATGCCTTTAACTTATTTAGATTCTAACCAAATAACATCTAATTCTTAACATAATTGATTTCACAATAACTCAATTCCCATGAGAAAAAGGCTCTCTAGTAGAGGACTAGAGCCCACTTACTGATGAGTAGTGGTAAATAAATTACTCTTCATTTCCTTGCCAAGTGTTTTTTAGTCTTACTCCCTCCGTCCCAATTTTATTGCAAAATCATTGCCCCCTTTCTAAATTTAGCAAGTATTTACAATGTAAATCAACTCATTTGTGTCATTTATCAGCTTTTCTTAAACCCACCCACGATAGAAAGTAAGACAATATAAATGGGACGGAGGGAGTACTTTTTATATTGGCTAGACTTTTGTTTAAACTGAGGGATGGTTTAAGATACACCAGCATCATATTTTCAGATATTCTGGCTTTTTTTTTTATGGTGTAGCATTTGTTACACCATTAACATGAATAAGTTCACCCATGGTTTAGTGTTAGTGACAACTATTGCCAAACTGGCTTCCTAGGAATAAAAAATAAAAACTTATTTATAAAAATACTGCAAACATTGGCCTGAACAACAAAACTTGGGTGAAGGTAGGCACGATGTTTTCAAGACACCTGATCTGTTAAATATGAGTACAAAAGTTGTTTATATTGTGCGATGGTTTAGAAATGGTTTCAGCACTTGGATATATGCATAACAAAAGCGCGATAGGCACAAGGTTTCACTAGGAAAAATAACCTCGAGACACCTTACCTGGGCCTTTTGCAAATTGCAGGCACAGCTAACAGCGCGCGCTATTCAGCAATCTCCATATTTCTTTCATATTAGTTCTCTATTATCCCTTCCCTTTGCCCCAGTATACTTTGCTTTATTTATTTACACTTGACCTTTAAATAAAATTTTAAAAATGCTGTACTGTTGCACAAATATTTTTCCTTATGTGGCAGTCCATGGAAAAAAAAAAAAACAGTGAGTGTGCATGAGACTCATCACCTTGTGTCTTGTAGAATGTATTTTTCCTTATGTGGCAGTCCATGGCAATACAGTTATTTGGGTAATCCCCTATATACTAAAAGACTAACAAAACTATAAATTTTCCCCGCTCAAGTTCCCCCCCTAAATATTCACCTTCTAATAGTGGTCCGCACTCTCATTAATTGATCTCATCATCCTCTAAAATGAAATTCTTAATTATGTTAAAAAATATTTTCAAAAATACACATTTCATTACTTTGCTCAATTCTCTTTGATCAGCTTTTCATTTCAATTTTTTTTTCTCAAATATTAGATATTAATGAGGTGCCGATTTAAAATGCATAAATAGTACCTTAAAAAATAAAGTCTCTATATATACCTCGCATGCGCAGGATCTATACTAGTAATATATAAAACCCCCCTCAGGTTTCTTTCAAAAAAAAAGAGTTGTAATAAAAAAAAAATCGAGTCTAAATTAATGTTATGTGCGATGTGCTGGATTGCTCCTTTTTTATGCGCTTTGTAGTACCAATGGGGCTATTCAATAAAATAGAGGGAGTATCATTTAAAGGAGAGAAAGAAATTTGTAATTTTCCTAGAGCGAGCATTATCACTTCTGGGTAGTTACTTGTATAATTATGAAGTTGCGGATACATGGTTACAGACTGATTTTGCTTGGCTAGAAGCCATTCAGCCAGCCACGCATACGGAAGACTGGATTCAGGCTGATTTTGGCTAATTTGGGCTGGGAGTCATGTGTGTCTTTTGGTAGTTGTGGTTCTCTTATGTAACCAACCGTGATATTGTTTAATCATGCTAAGCCAGGTTTCCATCGGTGCCGAGGTTTCCATTTTAATGGAGTCAAAGACTCATTCATTGGTCCAGGGTTCTAATGGAATAAACCTGAATTATTCTCTAAACTGATTGTGATTCTTTTTATTGTGAAGTAGCTGTCATCGCTCATTCGTCTTAGATCTCATGCAGTTTTCATTTTGGGTCCTTTGAAAACAGTATTTTTTTTTTGTTGCAAGCTCTGTACGGCTGCATACATACAAACCTTCCCGTACCCCTTACTCCACAATCTACAGGAAGCCGAAAACCCTCGAGGAAATGAGATAATGTTGTTTTTGTCATTACGCTGAGGTAAAGGCTGGGGTGGGATAGACTGGATGTAAACTGGGTGCAGTGAACAATTAAGGTTATGAAGGAATCCAATTTTCTTATTTGTTGTGGTATGCTGCAATCGGTTTTAAAAATCAGTGCATTGTGGATATTTTCTCCGGCTGCTAACGTTTATATTGCTGTTCAGGAAGGACGGCCAGGAGACACAAGATGAACTACGGAAGAAGGATTTCCGCGCTGAACTTGAGGAGCGGGAACGAAAACATTTTGGTTCGAAAGGGAAATCCTTTAGCGGTAAGTACTGCTGAAAGTTTTCAGCGATTTGTATTTACTTTTGTGCTTAGTCATTGGTTTAGCATTCTTTCATGACCATTGTGCTATTTCCAGTTCAAGCTCTTTTTCCTCACTCTTAAAGTATGTTGTGTTTATTTTTCAGAGGACAGAGATCGTAGAAAGGGAGGCCCATTTCTCTTAGAAGGTATGTACGGATCCCTTTTATTTTAGGTGAGGGCGGTGTGGATAAAACAGTTAACATAACCGTAAAGTTAAACTTTTTTCTTATACAGGAGCAAAACGGGACGCTGATTTCCTTCCGAAAAGTGTAGATGCCGATGATTCTGATGTGGATGTAAAAAGTGATGACGAAAGGTAGTTACATAGTTAATAAACTTTTACGGCACATGAAAACCTTCCCATAGCTTTGCAATCCCACTCTCTCCAACTCACTGTTTTGTCATTAACCAAAGCTATTGATTATGTGCTTTCAGTTGGTGTTCACTATCTATTCTGCGCATAGAGTTCTAGGTTTTGTTGTCCTTGTGCTAGAACTAGAGACTTCAAAATTTTATTTTGTGAGTGCATGCCAAAATTTACATATCCTGTCCCTACTCCTTAGAGTCGTTGCAATATAGCTGGAAGCATAATTTTTTCTGGAAGTAGGTTTGAGGTTTATATGCAGATAGTGCTCCATTAGTATGCGACTATGCACTGTCTACTTGCTTTTAATTCAAGTGTTGACGTATGTATTATCTAACTTTTCTGTTCAGTGATGATGATGATGATGATGACGATGATGAGGATGACACTGAAGCTCTTTTAGCTGAGCTTGAACAGATAAAGAGGGAAAAGGCTGAAGAGATGGCACGCAGGGTAAATTTTGATGAATCAATTTTATAAATAGATTTGCTCCATGTCAATTATCTTATAATGTGGTAATGTTATATTCATGCCAATGTCTACATTTTGGTAATATAAATGCAGGAAAGACAACAACAAGAAGAAGAGCTGAAAACCAAGGAAGCAGAACTTGTTAGAGGAAACCCACTGCTTAACATTAATAATCCCACCAACTTCAATGTCAAAAGAAGGTTAGTTCGTTGATTAGATTGCTGAAACCATCATCCCCTCCACATAAGGGTTTTCTTTCAGAAAGAAATTGCAAAGAATGAGGTTGTGGGAACAAAATAGGTAGTAAAATTTATTAACGAGTGATAGGAGTTCCTTTCCCTCCACAAATACCTGTATTCAAGACAAGTTGTGATAAACTATTTCAACAGTAATGAATTTCTCCTCCTCTCCAAGTGAAGAGTACGAGTTTCTGATCCCCAAGTCTTCTTATATGTGATGCAGATGGGATGATGACGTTGTATTCAAGAATCAAGCTCGTGGTGAGACAAAGCTAGCTAAACGATTTATCAATGACACGATTCGTAGTGACTTCCACCGGAAATTTCTACAGAAGTACATGAAGTAGAGTATGGTACTTAAACCATCATGTTTTGGTGAAAGAAAAAAAATATAGATACTGAACCATGAAATGAAACTATGAAGTCCCCTTATTTCTGTGGCATGAAAGTATTGTTGGACAAAATTCTTGTAGCATATTGTTGACTGATTCTGCACTGCAAAAGAATGTGCTTTAGGTTGTCTTCTACTTCTGTGTGTCGTAATGTAATCAACTTATACTGCTAATCAGTTGGGTGCTTGCTGGTTATAATTTGTCGATTTTTTTTTGAAGTGGTTTTATTTCAGGCCACTCCAGTATAGTGGTCTTGCATCTTCGTACCAGATTAGTTTGCTTTCAGACTGTGAAGTAAAGGGTTTAGGCCTTGTTTGGATGGAGTAAATAGGAGGAAGAAGAGTTTCACTGTTAGGTTAGCAAGTTGAGCTAGAGGGTGATAGTGAAGTACTGAAGGCAATCTTCCGGTCTCTTGTTGTGACCCTCTAAATAGAGAATTATTGGTTAGGGTGATAGTGAAGTATGGCCGTATGGGTTGTGTGTTTTAAGAAATAAGAGTACATAGGAGTATAGGACTATAGGAGTGGAGTACTTTAGTCGTTACCATTTTTTCTTTTCTTTTTCTCTTTGATACGGAGTATTCAATTTTGGTTCTCACTAGCGGGCGCTAGTGGCCACGACTACATTCACTCTAGTTGCATCATTTTAATTTTCAAGTGTTGATAATCAAAATCTTAAATTATAAACCCAAAAATCAATGTTTTTTTTTTTCTAAATTTGTAGTGATTAAACCAATTTTACTAAAAACGATTGCATGAAACTAATGATATAATGAGTAAACGGGTGGGTAAGGTTTTAGAGCCTGTTTGTGTGAATATGATTCAAAAAACTTGCACCCGCCATGAATTGTGGAGCGTGTTCAAGTATGAATTTTGCTTGGCTCCACACTTGTCCATGTCCTATCTCAATGGCTTCCCTATTATTGTTATTGAGTTTCAATCGCGTAAAACAACCCTACTTGGGGCATTGCCGAGTATTAATCCTCTTTGTTTCCATTTTTAAAATCTCCCGAGAAAAAATAAAGAGGATTTAAATTGCTAACCTGCCTCGAGCTGACAACACCTATCGAAAATAGAAATCTTCACACCAAATAACTAGTAGATAATATATATTGTCAGGACCACTCACATCGTCGCATACACATCAGCTTCCATGTCAGTTAATTATTACAAAAATAAAATAAATATTTTAAACAAGTTGCCAAAAACCGCTTCAATCAATAAAATATACTCCGTACAAAATAAACTTGAAAGCCTCGCCAACAAATGATTTTATACAACAATCAATGTAAGATTTATGAACAGGACAGTCTACATAAGCCTCTTTCAAATGCGCTGCCAAGAATAGCTGGAATATCAGTTATGTCCAGCAACCTGATTCGAGATTGCCATATACATTTGACGTGAACTGGAATGTAGGCACTGTACTAGAGCTAGAGGTAAACAAACTGAGTAGGGTTGGATTCTACTTGTTCTTTTCCTTCGGCTCATTTAGAACAAATTCAGTATATAAGTCCTTCAGGGCGATCACAACAGTTGTAATCAGAGGCCCCATTATTGCTCCCTGGATGTCACGATAAAAGTTCCAAACAGTAATATCAGCCAACATGCTCACAAAGAAATGCAACAATGAAAGATGGACCAACTCCTATGGGCATTTTAACAGGTTACAAATAAAGCAGTGGCTCTATTGTATCACATCATTGTGCACCGACAATTAAGTCAGCTCGTATGCCAAACTTCGGAATTCCTACTGATATTTGTCACTGAAAGCCACTAAAATCCCAAGTCCGTATATGGACGGAGGGACAAGAGAGAAAGAGGGGCAAGAGGGAAAGGGAAGGATGAGTAAAAAAGTAGGAAAAAACAATCGGAGTATCAGAGTGGCATCTCATATGTTGGAAACCAGTAGAGGAAAGAAGAGGTAAAAAGGAAAGCAATCAAAGTAGCACATGGTCACTCTTACCACTAAATAAAGATTTCAATTTCTTAAGGACTTGCTTGGTTTTGGGATAATTCTTAGACGGGTACGGGCGGGAAAATACAAAGAAAAGTAAGAGGTGCTCTAAAGAGAGGAACGAGATGAAGATAGGCTAAAATAATAGTTACCTCCCTCCCTCCCTCCCGCCTAGACACCTTCATATGGGAGAAATAATCCCCCATCCACACCCCTCACGGCCGCCCCCAATGTTTCATCCTCCCTTCACTACTACTTATCTTCCCTTCACCATCGTCACTTTCTTCCTTAGTTATGAGCTTCAATACTCCTATAATGCTGTGATAATTACCCTAATTCTAAATGATTTCTAAAAAGGGAAATTGGACCCCTACTATCAAGAAACGAAAAATAAAAACCTCACTCATCTTTGCTATTGCTTCCTCCATTTCCCCTTATCCCAAGAATTGTGTCAAGCTGGAATAGGCCAAAAGTTTCTTATCAAGCATGTTATATATTTGTAATATTAAGATGTGATGGCATAAATAAATACAGTTGATTGTGAAGAGTGACTTGCATATAAATAGTAAAGAAGCAATTGATCAGGAACAACCCAACAAAAGTATAAACTAGCCATAAACAAAACTGCAGTAGTGGAATACCTCCAATGCAGACGGGAACAATGTCATTCCACCAATAATGCTAAGTCCGGTAAGGTATGCACTGTGACCTGGTATATCTTCCAGAATTTCGGATGCTCCGTATTCCAAGAGCACTAGATGAATTACTGATAAACATATGGCCAATATATATTTACCCTCCAAAAGAAGCTGTACAGCTGCTGGAATTGTTGCCAAACAAGTTGGAAAAAGTGGCAACAAAGGGCTAATGAATGCAAGCAATGTTGACATGTACACGAAATGAATTGAGAATAGCCTAAAAAGAAGCCAGGTCAAGCAACCCTGTACAAAGGCGACTTCTGCAGTGGCAAGCATAACACCAGAGATGGCCTTGTCAATAACTTCAACACAGCGGGTTCTTGTAGCGGTGGAAATAGGAAGCAAGTGCATCACCTGATCCGTGACCCCACCAGAATCCGATGTTATAAGATAATACAAAACCCAAAAGAACACCATGGATTGTGATATGAAGTTAATAAAGCCAGCTGCTCCGGAAAGGATGGAGCCAACAATTGTGAACATAAACTTAGCGCCTCCACCAAGAACAGACTTACTACTTGAAAACACACGCTGGCCAACGTCAAGTCCTTGTACAGCAAACCCTTTAACCTTGTCAACCAAATCAACTCTGCTAGAAATCAGGTCCCTGACAATGTCATCGAGATCGGTATAGATATCCCCCCATGCCCTGTCCTTAAACTTGGCCCTCAAACTAATAAGCTTGTCGGTATAAGGGGAAGGACACATCGAGTCAGTGGACTGCATGGATTCGTTAGCTGGCTTGATAACAAAATGCTTAATCCCGGTGACAAACTCTGTCATATTATACTGCGTTGCCAATCCATCAATCTGGTCGGAAACAGTGTCATAAATCTTAGTGCTGTACTTATCAACCATCCCAGGCACATCATTATCATCCATCCACTGCTTAATCCCAATTTTCTCAGCATAATTATTCTCCTCGACATGAGACTTTAATGCAAAGACAGCATCCCTACCCTCAACACCAATCTTGTACGAAAAGAACATAACACAGGCTAAAAAGCCGACAATCATGACAACGATCAATCCGACAGCAACCAGGGTCTCCAACCTGTTGAGTATCCCCCTAGTAAAAAAGGCGGTCATCCTGCTCCTCCTAAAGGAGTGACTTCGGAAATTGGAAACGGTTTCCATAGTAGAGTCGACGGTATTGGCACTGAACATAAAGCCAAAAGCCAAGATAAGAACCGCCCCAAAGAAGCCAAATCTCTCATAAACAAGAACAAAAACACTAAATGATAACAACCAACGCAACAACTTGGAAAACCCAGTTCTAGTCTTGTTCCTCTTGGTCGTTTTGTTGCCTCCTACACATTGCAATTCAAAATTGAATATTTTGAAAAATAGAATCAGGGATGACGTTATTAAAGTTAAACAAATGAATATTGATTTACCAGTAGGGTTACGACGGAGAAGAACCCTGAAAAGAAGAGCTTTGATATCGACAATGGTCCCGACAAAAACACGGAAAACAGAAACAGGAACAGCAAGGAAGGTCTCGGTGAGGCCCAATTGAAGAGGGTGAGACCAAAAGGAGACGAGGGTTTGTTGGATGCCACGAAGAGGAATGGAGCACAAGACAGCCCATTGAAGAGGACGGAGGTAGGCTTCAAGCAGCCTGAATACGCCGTAAACAGTTAGGATTGTGAAGAGGAGGAAACCGTGAGCCATTGCAATGTACATGGCTAGTCGTAGTTGAGGGTCGGACGACAGCGATGAAGGCGGCGCATCGTCATCATCATGAGGTGGTGCATCTGGTGGTGCGGTGGGTTTGCGGACGGAGGCTGATCGGAACATCTCGTGCCAAGGAGGGGTGGAGGTGGAGGAAGTTTGTTGTGGGTCAGAGTAAGGGACCAAGTCCATTTCTGATTCTTGATTATTAGTTTCGCTCATTAATCATGTATGTCCATTCTTTTGGGTTCAATAATGTACTATACTCTTATCACTCTTCTTATCTTATTTAATCACTAAATGCCCCAACTTACGCTACAGGGTCCCTTTAATTTCACCCAATTTCTTGGTTTAGACCTACGCTTTTCGTCTAAAGTTTATGTTTTTCAATAATTGTCGCATTTTGCTCTAAAATGGTCACGAATTCCCTCTTATTATTTCATACCAAAATTGTTCCGTCTGTATATAGACCAACTGTTATTTCCATTCTATATTCTCATTTGTCATCGCCTCATCATTTTATATTATCTCGCTTTAACATCAAGTTACGGTATATCAACGTAAATTTTCACATTTTATGTTAAAAACATAATATATTGTTAATATATTGAGTCAAATTCTCTTAAAAATGTAGTCATTTATTTATTATTTATATTAATGACAAAGGTGGCAACTTTTGATTAAAATAAATAAATACATAGTTGGCATTATTGTCGAGTTAAAACTTAAAGAATGCAAGATACAAAATAGTAGAAATAATATCTGAATCACATGGCTAAACTTATAAGGCCAGCGTCTACCATTGTTAGCATTCATTAATACTCCATATCGAACCTCCTCAATCTACTCAATTGCTCCATGTCCATACAAATGTTAACTTGGATTAGGAGAATCAAACACTTATGAAGTGTATAAATGTCAGATTAAGTTAACGGGTTAGACTAATATACTTCAATCGCAAAATTAACTAAAGGTGTGAGGTAATTAAACAAAACAAGTTTGATTAAAGAACGATTTGATGTGTAAAAATAAATACAAACACGTAGAAAACAACATTAATTTGAAATATATTTATTTTACAGTATAGTAATGTCAGTTCATTATTAAATCAATTATAACAAATCACAATATATTGGGTGGAGCAACATAATGTAAAATTGTAGAACAAGGTCAAAGTCTACCATTACAATATCCTTTAAGAGACCTAAATATATTAGAAAAAAAAACTAATTGAACGTTTACTAAACATCCCCGAGAATTTACTCTTGAAATAACGAATCTGGGTATGGAAAAAAATCACCAATAAATATATAAATAAATACAATGAGATACGGTGGATAGAAGGAATTTACACTATTTCAATTTCAAAAATAATACTCCTCCATTTTCCTATTTTCAAAGTTCGGAAACTTTGACCGCAAATAAGTTGGAGAATAAAAAAAATTTAGTTATAAAACTAAAACATTTACGATTAATATCAAGACATATTTAAAAAAAAAAAAAAAAAAAATTCGACAAAAAAAAGTAGCTTATAGATGTCGAAAAATACGGTCAAAGGAATTAAGGAGGACAATTATGACCGAAACTGATCTGCCTGAAGGGGAAAAAAACATATCCAAACCCAACTCATAATAACCCATGCCCGATCCACTAATTAAAAACCCACATCCATTTCCATTAATGGAAAATCCGAACCAAATCCAAACCCAATCAATTCGTACGGGAACTCGATCCAATCAAAGTTTTTTGAAATCACAAATTCTCACTTGTGACGGACACTATCCGTCACAAGCTTGTGACGGATAGTTGTCCTCTCACAATAAGACAAGTGGGAGAACAAATGAGTGCTCCATTCCCCCCACTGCCTTATTGTGAGAGGGACATTATCCGACACAAGTTTGTGACGGATAGTGTCCGTTACAAGTAAGACGCTTTGTTTTGAAATTTTAGGCTCTATTATACTTGAAATTTCAATTTTGTCATATAAAATGAAATTTTTATATAGTCAAATTAGATTTTGGATTTTATGGAGGAACGAGTATTGATTCGGGATAAGTATAATGGATTGGGTATGTCATGGATTTTTTTATTTTTTATTTTTAGTAAAAAACAATTCATTAATAGAATGTCATACAACACTTACAAAGTATAGGTATAATCGAAAACTAATTTAATGGAAACCAAAGAAAAATAACTTTCTTATAAACCAGGGATCTCAAAACAGATCTGACAATTCGTCTCATCCTATTATCGCTATCTTCATGTAGCTTTTGAGGGGATCATTCGTTATTATGAGATAAAATTCATCTCTGACTGGTTCTAAAGATGGTTGATAAATCACTTGTACCTTTTGAAAGAACACGCTACAAACCATCAACAAATTACTCTTAACTGTATTATTGATGAGTCAACTAAACAAACGAATGAATGGAAAACCCCCGAAATAAGGGACCGAAAAACGATTCTCACTAAAAGTGAGAATTTTATTGAATAAATTTGAAACAATTTTGGGGTTTAACATCGATCGATTGATTATCGATGAGAGCCCTGTGTATAATTGATGGAGGTTAAGGTTCTTAGAGAGTTTTTTTTTTAGAAAGGGAATATCCTTTATTTTATGGTATGGTATGAATTTTGAAATTTTGGATAGGGATGATCCACTAAGTTAGTGGATCGGCTTTGGGTCTTGCAAAACTCGGTCCAGCTCGATCCATTGCTAGCCGCCTATCCCTATCCCTATTAGGAATGAAATGAAGTAATTTTATTTATCGGTTGCTCTCTAGTAAGACGGTTATATTCGATTAAAGTGTAAAAAATGGATCAAATATTATCATAAATGAGACAATAGTTTGCCATTTTTTAGGTGATTACATTCGTTTCAGTTGTCAATCTAAGCCGTTTATAATTTAAAACGGATATTTATACGATGATTTAGAAATGAAAGAAGGCAGGGATTATAAAGACACCCGTAAATTTGACCTTAGAAAAGAAATTGCCCTCAAACTTAAAAGCCTCGTTCTCTTTCTCTCTCTCTCTCTCTCTCTCTATGTGAGCTGCAAAGAAAAGAAAAAGCACAAGAATTAATATCAAAGCAGCAGATTTAATCAGAAAATGAGCAACAGCAATGGTGTTTCTTCTTCAACTTCTAGGGTTTCGATCCCAAACAGTATGAAAAAAACTATTCTTAACATCAAAGAGATCGCTAAAAACCATAGCCAAGATGACATCTATGCTATGCTTAAGGAGTGTTCTATGGATCCTAATGAAACTGTTCAACGCCTCCTTCATCTCGGTTCTCTCTCTTTTACTTCTCTTTTCATCTTCCTTTCTTTTGAGTTTCATTTTATGGCTTTCTGTCTCTCTCTCTCTCTGTGTGTGTGTGTGTGTGTGTGTGTGTGTGTGTGTGTGTGT
>JAOWBH010150890.1:0-12174 GCA_028566215.1 Silene coronaria | reverse complement strand
ATATATGTGCGGTACATACATATTTTTACCTTTTTCTGTATTACTTGTAGGTTAAATACTTAAATTGGCATCTCATTAATTTTCATATTCTCTATGTATTTTGATTGAGAGCAAAATCGATCTGCAAAATTATTAAAAAAAATTGAGTTATGTCATAAAATATGTGTTATAATAATTTTTTTTTTGAAATTTTATAAATTTCCTCAATTTTTTTTTATCATGAAACTAATAATTGCAGTTAATAGTTTAAATCTATACGGATATGTATGCGTCAAATCTTTATCAAATAAAAAGTTCAGCAATTTGTAGTTTATGAGTTTTATACCAATTTTATTTTATGTTAATTAAAATATTGTAGTTTAGAGTTTAATAAAAATTATAGTTTGATTAAAAGATTATATTTTATTAAAAGGATAATGGTCTAATGAATCGTTTGTTTCTCTATTTAAAAAAGTGCATTTCGGAGGGGAAAACAGTTCATGTTTCTTATTCACTTAATATATAGAGAAGTGGCTATAATGTTGAATCGTGGTTGTGATCTTGATCTCGTTAAAGCTGCTAACATTCCTTTTTGGCATTGATAAATACTCTCTATTCCTTTTAAAATTTTATCTCAGGTTTGCTTTTCAGATTATTTTCAGAACCACTAATGTTATATCTTGAATTTTTAGATAAATTCGCAAAAGAAGAAAACAGGGGTCATTGCTCCTAAACGCTTTGTCCAAAGATTAAAGAAACAAAATGAGCTTTTCCGCAGCTATATGCACCAGGTATTCAATTTTCTGTTAAGCAGGTCTTTATTTGTACGGGTTCAGTGGTTTCAGTGCCAGTATCTTCACAAGCCGTTCATGTTACATGTTACCTATATCACACGGAGTTGTTGACAGTCAATCAACCACTAGTCAATGCATCAATTGACTATTACTCACCTATCAGAGGAGCCAAAGAGCGTCTCTTTGGTTGGTTTGTACTCTGTAAAGTCCTTGTAAAAAAACATTATCTTAAGGCCTCAAAGGCTCCTAGCCATGGGGGTTTGAAGGAACTTGATATATGCTGTTTTGGAGTGACCCATAGTGAAAATTGCACGGAGATTCATGTTCATCATTGCTACTTCACATTATAAGAAGCTTGAATGGTTTGGTCAGCAATTTTAGGATGTCATTACAATGACAAAATGGTGTGATTTTCTGTAACTTTCATCTTCTTTCTTTCGTTGCATTCTCATGAAACAAAATTCATATTTCTTTAGGCTCCAACTTCGACTCTTCATATCACTTAGCTTATATGTGTGTCAAAATTGACATTCAAATGTGGTACTGCACTTGGACACCTCATTCTAACCTAAAGACCTTTTCAAGTCGAGTCTGTCACTTGAATACTCTCGCGCATCGCATACTTCTAATGGAGACTGATTAACATAGTTTGTAGTAGATGGATCTCTATGATATTCACACAATCACACTTGCTGTTTATTGTTTTTCTGCATAGGATGCCCATGAATTTTTGAACTTTTTGCTGAATGAACTTGTTGACATACTGGAAAAAGAGGCAAAATCTGCTAAAAGTGATCAAGAAGCTGTGTCATCTGAGAAAGCTGCAAATGGACCAGGAAGTGTTCAGGTCAATGCCCCTCAGAAGGAACCTCTAGTTACCTGGGTACACAAAAATTTTCAGGTGACTCTTCCGTACATTTGTGTTTCATGAATATAGTTCTTGCCGTAAAGGGAGCCATCAAGTGTAGAATTAACACTAACTGGTCTCAAACCCAGGTCATTACTTTACCGGCTAAGCTGATATGGGCTTACTTTTGGCCTTGTGGAACGCGTTAATTGCTCTAGATTCTGCCTTGATACTGAATTTAGTTTAAGCTACTATTTCCCTTGCATTTACATGTCAAAAACACAAACCAAAAGAAACTGTCCATATGTTTTTTTGCCAGTCAAGCTATGTGTGTGTGGCGGGCTTCTATGTAGCAGAAGTATAGCATGTTGATTTTCATAACAATAGAAGATCGGGAAAAAAAAAAGTTGAGTTGGTATATTCTTATAAGCGTGCTTAACTATGTGATCAGGGAATTTTGACAAACGAAACAAGATGTTTGCGGTGCGAGACAGTAACAGCGAGGGATGAAACCTTTTTTGACTTGAGCCTTGATATTGAACAGAACAGTTCCATCACAAGCTGCCTCAAAAATTTCAGTTCTACTGAAACCTTGAATGCTGAGGACAAATTCTTCTGTGACAAATGCTCCAGGTTAGTGAACCGTGTATGTTTTCCAAATGCCCAGTATTATAGTTTAGGGGAAAAAGGCTAACACACGCTAAATAAAATATTTTTAGCCATATTCAACTAGATTACTAGAATAACTGACTAGAGGTGCTGATATTAAACATTTCTTTTATGTTACTACTTACTTCTTAGCTTTAACAAAGTTAGGATCTTGGATATTTTAGTAAGTGCTTTTCCATACTTGTTTGCACCAATGCTAAGAATAATTTATCAGTAATCAGTTAGCCTAAACTATATGAAATAGGTTTACACTCGCTCGTGTCGTACCATAGACGTCTTGTATACCCAAAATGATTTCTTATTTCCAAAATAGCAAGTTTATACAAGACCACCTTGCTTTGGGCCACCCCAGATTACTTCTTAATATTTTGATATTACTAATTTAATCATATCGGTAAATATTGTACCCCCTGTTGGAAACATTAAAAAAATTACTGAATTATGAGCTAACATACGATCGTCGGTGGTCCAGTTTGCAGGAGGCCCAAAAGAGGATGAAGATTAAAAAGCCACCCCATATCCTAGTAATCCATTTGAAGCGTTTCAAGTATATCGAGCAGCTAGGGCGCTACAAGAAACTATCCTACAGAGTAGTTTTCCCTCTGGAGCTAAAACTGAGTGAAACTGTGGAAGACACGGATAGAGAATACTCATTGTTTGCCGTTGTTGTTCATGTCGGTAGTGGGCCCAACCATGGACACTATGTTAGCTTGGTGAAAAGCCATAACCACTGGCTGTTTTTCGACGACGAGAATGTGGAGATGATCGATGAGTCTGCTGTACAGACGTTCTTCGGGTCGTCACAAGAGTACTCAAGTAACACCGACCATGGATACATCTTGTTTTACGAGTCCCTTGCTAATATTAACTTGAGCTAGGCCTAGTAAATTAGTAATGTCATATTTAGGACTGATTTATTTCTCAAATTTTGATATTATTAACACTTTGTATTCTGTTCTCCCTTTCGACAATCGGAAGGAGATAATCATAATTATTTAGGCTGTGGAAATGTATACTACTTTGATGGCTTGTACAGTTGGATTCCCTGCTGTAAGGGCTGTTTTGATGCTAACGAGTTTTAAAACTAGGTTATGGATATTATTATCCAATGACGGAGCATAGCTGATACTGAACAATAGTTAACCTTGATTACCATATATTATTATTAATAAGTTTTTCAAATATATGAAGATAATATATATTGTTAACTTGTCACATTTGGTCAATTAAAATAATAAATTAAAAGGGAGGGAAGTAATGAATAAAGGTAAAATGAGGAATAAGATTAAAGCATGAATGTGATGGTGTTTAATGTTTTTATTGATAACTAATACTGAGTATGCTGAAGAATGATGTTTGCGAATGAGTAATGATGAAAGAGAGTAGGACGAGAAGAGAAATTAGTTAGAGACGACAATCACCTAAAATTAATTTTGTCGAGTTTAGATCTTTGTCTGTTTACGATATTTGATTACCTAGCGTTATTACTTACGTACAATATTACCAAGCATGTCTGGTCTTTTACTAATACCCGAATTTGTGTAAAAACAATCACAGGAAAATGGTCTGTTGGTAGATTTGTGGGTACAAGTTGTGGGTCTTGAGCAAAACAGTATATGACCCGTGACTCCCTCAGTGTTGTTAGCAATCACATGCACATCTTTTGGAGTACTTGCATACAAACTCCGCCATATTTTGAGTTAAAACTAAATTTATGTTTTAACACTAAATTTGGCTACAGTGACCCGATCCTGACCCTGACCTTATATAATAGTCGATCCAAGCTAAATAAAACAATATGAATACATCCACAATTTCATTTATCCGTCTTATACTAGATCAGTATTTCACTTTAATCAAAATTAGCCCGCTCCAAAACCACATAACCCAACACGACACGAGAGTAAGCAATGACAACATTGTCCGATATACTCTGTAATATGTAATAGGAGTATATAAATTTTGAACGGGATATAAGACAATTGTATATTTGTATATACATACTAAGTCTCGGAAGTTTTTGCACTCCCTCCTGTTCATTAGGTTCTTTACGTTTTGAACTGGAAGTTTCGTAGAGTATTTATCATAATCATGAGGTCCATGACCTCCACCCTGTGAACGTTCATTCTTCTCCTCACTCACCCTTTTCTCATCAGTCGTCACTTTATCGTCCTTCCAAAATTATACTCCGTATATATTTACAGTAATACAGTATCCATTATCAATCACTTATATAGTTATATTGCATTATTGCATAGGCATTAGGCAGCATACCCATATTTTATTTCCTGTCTTTTATTTCTACTGTTACATATTTGCTGTCTACAAAATGGCAACTGATACCAGAGAACAGGTTTGTAATACTTTATTTTTATGTTTAGCTTTATCGTGACAATTTCACTTCTTTTTCTTACTCCTTGTAAGATTAATTCATTGGAAACGTAGTGTCGATTTAAAACTATATTTTCCTTTTGCTTATGTAATTGCTATCAACATTATTACACCGAAGAGGTTTTAGTCTAATGGTTAAGATTGAGGTATCTGAACAGTATGTTGGTATGTCCCATGTTCAAATCCCCCACCCTGATTTCGTAAGGTTTCGTCAGTGATTAATGATTTGGTCCATTAGTTTTAGTTATGATTTACCTACATACATTCAGAAGAAGAAGAATTCCAACTAATAATCACCCAAAAACATTTAATGACTAATGCAGAAGTGGTTGAGCTAGCTAGTTGTCTAAGTAATTGAGCAGTACAGTAAAACTAAATAATACAACATTCATTAGCTATTTAAGAAATCAAACTTAATTAAGATCGTTTCGATATCGAACTCAACAAACAAAAGGGGCCTAAAATGTTGAGGATTGGAATGGTGTGAATGTTGATGAGGGACAGGAATATTGCCATATCTTGGTGTTGACTGAGGAAGCCACAGGAACAACCGCTGCGCAATTCGGATCACAGTTAGAGGGTCCAACTGTCGATATGGATATTTCAGATCAGTTTCCGCCTTTCTTACTCACAGTGGATATCGAGCAGGGATCGACTGATGTTTTGGAAACAAACCGAGATACTTGTGGCAACATTAAAACCGATATTGCATTAACTGTGAGCTCTCCTAATTCTCTACTTTTTCTGTTTTCAGCCTCTGAATTCATATGACTACTACCAGTATATATTATCCAGACTTGGTAAACGGGTCAAATTTGGGTTCTAGTCATTTCGAGTATGCCTGCATTCACTTATTATCATTTCAGATATGTTTGCATTTAGGTCGGGTCACCATATCAGGTTATGTACATTATTCTTTTCCGATAAGAATTAGTCTGTGTCGGGTAAGTTTTGTCATAAAGCAGTCCCCGTAGGCTGATCATTTGAGTCAGCTTTGGGTCGAAGGTTTTCAGCTATATTATGTATTCTGGGTTGGGACAGTGGACAGATATGGTATTTGAAATTCGAATATGCTTCAACAACAACAACAATAACATCAGAGCCTTAGTTCCAAAATGATTTGACATGTATCGTGATTGATGAACTTTTTAGATCATAGGGTTCAATGGATCGTGATTGAACTGTATTTCTCCTGCATGCAGAAACCATTGCGTAGGCAGAACAGCTTGCAGATGGGAGGAGAACCAATACAGCCTTTGATGAATCACATCCTCATGTTACTCAACTTTGATGCCAAAGGTGTTTACACTTTTCGATGTGGATTTTCTGTGAACCTTCAATTATTCTAAATAAGACCGTAATTGGCAGAAAAACTAGGACTGGAACGCAGTCATGAAGGTGCTAGCAACAGAGGGAGAAAATGCAAGCGCCCGAGTTTATTCGACTCACGACATATTGTCATCCTCTTCTCCATCATGTAAGCTCTACGCTTTAATCTTCCATACGGAGTATTGTTTTTCCCAATGCAGAACAATTCACCAAAACCTTTTTTAAGCCTTAGCTCTAGGCATGCTGCTACATCCTCACTGAGTCACTGGTAAACAGAAAAGTTTAATAAAAAATGGTCATTAAATTAGGCTTGTGATCAAAAGAAAGATGGGAGTCATGAATCTCTTTAAAGAGTGTGCTTAACTGTTTAATGATGAACTGAAGCATGCTCTTTTCTTTTCATGTTCACAGGTCGAGTGTGGGAACCTTAGTATTGATCTACTTGACTCTAAGAGTTCGACAAGTCGGCTACATCCATGGTTGAGCGTTGTCCTAACTCTTTATCTTATGTTCCTTAAATTTATGTATATATTCCCGAGTCCCAACCAATTTTCGCATCGTCTCATGGTATAAAGTATTGGTTTTACTCGTCTTGGGTTTTGCCGTGATCTGAAAATCGATTGTCACAGCCTGATCTAATCATTGCATGAGAAATTTGGCTGATGCTGATTCAAAATACAGTCACAGCCTCACAGGGAGGATCATATAAATCAAACATCTAGAATTCAGTTGTTAGAATCGAGCAATGCCATAAAATTAAATCAATCAATCCAAGCAGATGTTTCTTCAAAGCTCATCAACTTTTTGTATGGTGCAACTGAAAAAAAGATTTCTGAAAGCAACAGAGTACATGACAAATAGGCATACTCAATAGAATGACATTTTAAAATCAAATACAATTATGTCCATTTATCACTAAATACACAACTATGAACAAACAGGTCACAGGTCACAGGTCACAGATCTCATTTCTCTTTTAAAACTACTTCACTTGGACCTCACCACCACTTAGCACATGCAACCACCTCCCGATTGTTCCGATTGGGATGATGCATTGTTGTGAGATTTCAAGTTGACATCAACCATATTCTCCTGTTTAAATGATGAAAGAGTTTCCATTCCTGGCAAGGCGGAGGCGATCTTGCGAAACAAAGGCTGTTACAAGTTCATTTTTAATTAGAGGTGATTACATGCAGTCTTTAAAAACACAATCCGGGACCAATGGAATTTTTTTGGCCGCTGGACACGCATGCCTGGGATGGGTTCACACTTCACAGGTTGTGGAAAAGTAAAATTTTTTTAAATGCATTGTCCTTCCCCGCTCTATTGCGGGATGGACGAACCACGTCTAATAAGGTAATTTTAATGCAGCATATTAATTAGATACAAAGTATCCGGTGCATACAAAACCTCAACAAGTATACCTTGATGTTGAAACCTGCTTTTGCGCTAGTCTCAAGGAACATTGCCCCTGATTCGCGAGCCTTGCTATCTCCTTCGTCTATAGAGACTTGCCTGTTCAATTTCAATAAATAGAACCATAACTGACTTTGAGAGTTCACATTCCACGCTTTTACTCATTTAAGCAGTGAACTTATGATGCACATTACCGATATCTATCCTAACTATTAGTAGTCACGGAATAATAGCTAGTAGCCTAGTAGAACCGGGAAACAAAGCCTTCATCGCGAAATTATATGGGATAGGGAGTCAACTGATATGAATTGTCGTCTGAATACATAATGTGTGATTGTGAGGTAAATTAACGGAGAAAAAGGAACAAACTTAACAAAAACAAGAATCTTACCTTTTTTCAACTAGATCAGTTTTGTTCCCAACAAGGACAATAATCACATCGCTTCCACGTTCTGTTCTTACTTCCTCAAACCATTTTGTTGTGTTCAGAAATGACTGCCTATCTGAAGGAAAACAGTCGCCACAATATTACTCCTAACATATTACTGAAGGTAAATCCAAATTCATCCTAAATTAATCCTGGACTTTATGCAAATGTACTAAATTTTGAAAAGATGTCAGGGCATCATGTATGTTGTATCATATATGTTCAGGAAGTATCTATGCAATGTTAAAGTTAATAAACCCCAAGATTAACATCAGAAGTCAGTGTCACTCACTGGCAACATCGTAGACGACTACAGCAACAGATGAATCTCTGATGTAGCTAGGAATTAAACTCCGAAACCTTTCCTGTCCAGCAGTATCCCTGCCGTACATTTTAAATCAGTAACTGATAGGCAGCAAACTAGGGATAACAAAATGTCTGTTTACAGGATAGTTTGTTATGTTTGCCCGGAATATTGGCATTCAATCCAATCAAAGAACATAAAATTCATATTTCTGTTTTCCGTCTCCTATGAGAAAATATCCGCTCAGATTACATAAGGAACATGTGATAAATTTTGCAAGTTTTCAAGGCATTGACTCAGACCGATTTAAGAGGAAAGAAAAGAATCCTACCAGAGTTGCAACCGCACTGTTCGATCTTCAAGATACATTGTCTTTGACAAGAAGTCTATGCCTATAGTAGCCTGAACGCAATTGACAATGTGCATAGTATTAATTTGTAGTATGAATAAGCATGACAAAGTAATCAAACCAAGAACTATAAGAATACGCATAACCCATAACATAGGGTGATGATCGACCTCCAAAAAAAGGCAGGGACCGCAATTTTTATTAGATTTTGTAAACCAAATTCTCAACATGTCATCATTTTTTTTGACACACTTCAGTTGTGAAATGCCACGAGAATAATAGAACTTATTCAAAGCTAAAGACTCCGAAGCAAAATTTCAACTTGCTGAATTGATTCTCATCAAATTGTATCAGTCCATAATGGAAGTACACAAATGGCAGCCTAAGTTTACTCAGAAAAAAGGGAGTCTAAGCAAGTGGTTTTAAGATTATTCTGTAACAATGTCAACAAATTAAAGTAACCTAACTAAAGTCACAAAACTGTAGCCTGGAAGCTGCGTAGGATTATTAAAGTTACCCATTTCACTATTACATCCACCATCTCGTTCGGAACTTCTGATTAATACGAGTACTCATTTATTGTTCAATATCAATTATCAAGGTAGCAAAATACTTTGCGAGCATTGGTTCATAGAAGAGCTTGTTAAGTATTAAAAGGGTCCCAAGGGTTATTCTGAGGTTTGGGACTGTTGGAAGTCATGCGGTGCAAATAAAACAAAATGTAAAGAAGGATAGGAGCCTAGGACCCGATTTCTCACACTTATGAAACCATCTCAAACCAGTGATGGATCAAGGGAGGGCGGGAGGCTAGCAGGGGATGTCGAGTGTCGACCCCCTAAGGCCCTAAGCATATAAAATAGCATTGAAATAATTTTAGTAAAAAAAAGAAAAAAGATATTCCCTTTGTCCTAATCAATTCTTTACGTTTGTTTTTGGCACAAAGATCAAGGATACAAAAAGTCAAAAAGCAACTCGCACATGTGAATTATTGTCGGCTTGTACTGTTGTACATACTTAAAAGTTAAAACGGAACAAAAGATATGACGGAGACATCCAATTAAGTCGAATATAACGAATTGATCACGAGTTCACGACGAAGGGACGGAGTATTTTCCAAAGTTACAAATTCAGCCCGCATTTCCAAACTAATCCCGAATCCGTATGTTTTAGTCCCATCAAACTTCAAATCCGGGCTCGACCACGGTCTCAAACACGATAATCTTTCCTAAGAAAGGTAAAACAGGGGAGCACACCCAACAAGTTCCCAATCTAATCAAACAAGGGCGACATTCATAACGTATTTCTTTTTCCGATAATTACAACATTCAACATTCAAAAACAGATATTACAATTTACAATTGATCAAGATCAACCTAAAATAATGTTCAGGAATCAACAATCTAACCCTAAATGAATCAATTAGATCATGTAAAATCAAACAATCGTACGCAAAATGAAAATGAGAAAAATGAATCCCGAAGAAAAGGAAAGGAAAGAAGACCTGGTAAGTGGTGTCGAATTTATCGTACATGAAGCGAGTGATGATACTAGTTTTACCGACGGATTGATCGCCTAAAAAGACAAGCTTGTATTTGGACAATGGTGTGACGACCGCCATTGTTGAAGCTTGTGATTTTGTTTTGGGTTTGATTTTGTCTGTTTTAAAGCGCGGGGGGTCAACTGATCTGAATGTCGTCGAGAACGAATGAACTACCTAACGGTTGCACCTTGCATGTTATGATTGTCAACTACGCTTCCTTACCTAAGTTTGGTTTTTGGTGTTCCCCCGGGGTAATGACTAATGACCCGTGCGGTTCACCCACTTCTACCCCGCAAATTTTATATTTTTCTACTTTACCCCTTCCTATTCACTCACATCTTCCACATTTCTTAAATTGGAAAATTCACAAAGATCTATCATTTTCCTTAATTGTGTATCATTTGTGGTTAATATAACATCTAACCCTATATTCTCTCTCCTACCTTCATTTCCCTCACATATTACCACTCTACTAAATATTGATCTAAAAAAATAGGAGACAGTATTATTCTATTTTTATGATTTATAAGGGTTTATTCCAATATTCAGGAAAAGGAAAGGGATAGGGAAATAAAGTAATTGATACCCTTTGTTTGTGTTTGGTTGAGCAAAACAATCATTCTCTTCTCCCGTCCTTACCCCCAAACTCATGTACCTCATCCCCCATCCCCAAGGTATCAATTTCCTTTCCCCCTTGACCCATATTCTTCACCCCACCAACCAAGTCCATATCACTGCCACCACCATCCACCCCCGCTAGCCAACGCCTTACCCTAAGCACCTGCCGGCGCCGACGACCCACTCACCTCGCCGGCGTCCCCACCGGATACTGATCAATCCTTCCCTTCCCCATGCAAAATTCCTCCTACCACCGATAGAACCACCACAAAACACCCTTTAAAAACCCTCCCTTACGCCAAAAATCTCTTCCTACACTTCAGAAGTATATCCACTGAATGTGAATCGTCTAGCTATGGGAGATTACGAGGAGGGCTATTACATTTGGACTTGGATGTTGATTACCCTTAATAGCGGTTCTCAATTACAATTTTTTTCAACTAAATATTCAGCCCAATCGCCGGCGACGGGGGGTTGTCGACGAGGCGGTGAGGGGTTGTCGCCAGCACCGACGACTTTATATGGTCGGCGATGGAAAGTGGTATCGATAGAAACTGGTTGTTATTGGTGATGGTTGTGAATGATTGTTAAAGTATTCCCTTTCCAATTGTAACCAAACAATCAATTAACCTCCTTTTCCTTTCTTGAGCTCATTCTCTTTCTCTTTCCAATACCAAACGTCCCAATGTGTCGAATTTTAGGTTACGATACTTAATTTAAGTTAGGTTATTCTGCATTTAGAAAACATATCACTATTTGGCGCGTTCAATGTTTCTTGCTAAAAGAGTTGCACTACTACTCATCAGTCAATGAAAATTGCTTCCTACGTTTAATTTTGTTATTGTGTGTTTCCTACTTTCAATAATCTTATTGCTTACTTTTATTATATTTGTGTGTTGGCCGAATGCCCGTTGACTATCGTTATTAGGATTACCGACACACACCTCGAATCCCGGGAAGCATGTTAGTGGGCGGCCCCTCACTAGCAGGAGACCTGTCATGGTGTGGGCAAGGGTGCACACCACCGTTCCGACAAAAGTACTGGAACGTGATATTAATGATCCTTACTGATCTACCACGTAATAATGATAAGCAATGTTGTCAGGATCGGGATTCTACTTTGGATCGATGGGGTGGATAGGATCGAGTCGGTGGAATCGGATCGTAGAATCGTAAGATTCTACAAACTCACTAAATATAGGTTTTTATTTCGTAAAACATATAATTGAAGGTCAAAATACTTATTTATTAATATTTTTTCATAAAATATTAATAATTAATGAGTTTAATATTATTTAATAAACATGTTTCTACAACTTACACGAAATGAGTTTTACGATGTCATTATATAAAAATACATATTAGTTTTTTAGCTATAAAATCGGATCGTAGGATCGTAAGATCGTAAGATCGTAATATCGTAAGATCGTATTGTGATCCTACCTTTAGAAATTTTCAAATTTATAGGATCGTAAGATTCTACAACCATGATAGAATCGTAAGATCTAGGA
>JAOWBH010150879.1:0-12174 GCA_028566215.1 Silene coronaria | reverse complement strand
TAAGTGTATACCTCTTCGTCAACCAATATGCATTCCACTTTGACGAAATTTCCTTTTCCGGGGTTGTTCCAATCATCCGATTTCCATTTTCGTATCACCTTAACTTTGATGCTCACATTAAAGTCGCCTTCTTGAAGTGTTGAAATTGACTTGAGTGTTGGTTGTTCCATTTTTTTGATTATGTTTTGTTATCGGTTGTTTGAAATTTTTCTACTTGCTTCTTTGATGAAAAAAATATTTGCTGTAAATAAATGAACCTTTAATGGGATATATAAAGCACCAGTTCTCTTGGTATAAAACTGAAACTTTGTAGTGGGATTTGATAAAACTGAAATTTTGGAGTGGGGATTTAATTGGGGTAGTGGTGGGTGAGTTAATTAGTAGTGAGTGTGTGGGGAAATAAATTGTTAGTGGGTGTATGTTATTTACTGTTATTATATTATATATTATGTACTGTTGCATTTTATCTACTGTTGCATTTAATTAATGCAATTAATAATTAATGTTTTTTCCCGACATTTGTACGGTCGTTATCCGACATTTCCAACAATGTACTTATTAATACGTTATAAAAGTTGTTTTGTAAGTACTGCAGTTACTGCAATTAATAATTAATAATTAATAAAATAAGTGAATAATTAAGTGAATAATTAATACCGTATTAACATTGATTTGATAATTATTTATAAATTATAAATAAATAACCCATAATTAACCCATAGTATTACTCAGGGAGATACTATGTGCATAATCATTATTATACTAATCATATTATCGCAAAATCGCATTTTGTTTAATTTGTTTGCTTATGTTATTTATTGAACCACCTGAAACATGCTAATGATTGATACATTAGCTGTATAACCAATAAATTATATTTTAATATGTTAATATGTTAATTCATATAAAATTAACGTATACATAGTGCATTTTTGTATCCATTTTCTGTATTTTTGAAAACTTTAAAATGATATACTGTATAAACATTATTTTCTCATATTATCTTTGATAACGTTCAAAAAATTGATCTAACCCATAGTATTAATAATATTCAAATATGCACGGATAATTCTTAATTGGTAATTGATAATACTGATTATAACCATTATATGTGCATGTTAATAACATTTTTATCAATGCAATAGAAATTAACATTGATTTTTTCCATCGTATTAATACTTATGGGTTATTTTAAAAACTCCATTATCTAACACACAGATTCTGCACGATAATAATACTGGTATTTTAATTAACTATTCTGCACGGTATTAATACTGGTATTTTAATTAACTATTAACTATAGTAGATGTATGATAATATATATTTTTAACAGACGGTGTACATATATTATATGACATTAAAATAATTGTGTATGTTAGTAGATGTATTACATAAGATTTTGAATTAACATCTTATGCTTATTTGTGCATGTCTTTGCTCAGGTTAGGTTATTGGAATCTGTTTGATCATCCTTGTTATCGATGATGAATGTGTTACGCGGCCATTCTGAGTATTGTATAGGTTTGTTTGTGTCATATTAGCGTAAAATATGTTGATTTACGGCAGCTAACTAAGGTGCCACCCCACTAAAGGTGGTTTGGAGGCATTTAGTTATTGTTACCGAATCTTCATATAATCTCGATGATGAAGTTTTATAATAACGACCTGAGAGATTTGTTAATATTATTCATAGTTGTCAATAGTTGTCAATTTGTTAATTACTATTTATATGAGATGATGAAGTTTTATATGCTCCTCTATCTAATAATCGATTTGCCTTTGTTATTTAATAGATCGTCATCATAGTTGGCTTATTGGAAAGCTGGAAGTTTCGTTATATTGTGATATTTTATTTTGTAATATTTTTACACTTTTCTGCATATTAAAATTTTGTACTAATTCGGACTTTATTCGGCCTATTTAATTAAAATTTTGTACTAATTCGGACTCTTTTCTATTCAATGTAATTTGGACTCTTCAATGTAATTCGGAATTTTCAATGTAGTAATTCGGACTCTTCAATGTAATTCGGAATTTTCAATGTACTTCGGAAATATGAAATATGTCAATGTAATTCAGGCAAGTCATTCGGAATTTTTAATGTACTTCGGAAATATGAAATATGTCAATGTAATTTAGGCAAGTCAATGAAATATGCAAATATGCTAATGACATTTAACCAGATAAAACAGAAATTTTATTGTGAGTGTTAATTGAGAAGAGAGAGTAATTAAATCCTAATTGAATCATGGTGGGGCCACCGAAAATTTCCTGCATTTTTTGCCAGAATCTGTCAGCCAATCAAAATGCTTTAAAATACTCCTCTTTTATACTAAGGAGATTCATTTGGCATAATCATTTCAGAAACATAATTTACTCCTAATCACTCTCCCTAATCACTCTAACCACTCTCTAAGCACGGTTAAGGCTTAATCGATTGTCGGATTCCCTCGCTTGCACACTCTCGCGCGTAGTAAGTCTCATTTATTTGGTTATTATTCATTTAATCAGTTGTTTAACCCTAGATCAGATTTGGATTAGAGATTTGTGGGGATGGTGATTATTGTTATAGTAATAGTGGTTACTATTATTATAGGTGGTGACTTTGTAGAAGATCATTTCTAGTTGATTATGTTGATCGAATTGCTTTTGAGGTAGGGTTTTTCTTAATCAGTTATTATCATTATTGTTGTTTGTATGGCATGATTTTATTGTGATGATGTGGTGATGAGTTGATATGATGTTGTGATGGTGATTGTGAGGCCATTGTTGGGAGATGGACTTCACCCCCATGACTCGTCCCATGTGACTCCCATCACAAGGGGGATGTTCACATTAATAATCTGGGTTTTGCTCATTGCGATGAGCGAAGATTTTGGTGGCTAGGCTGCGGTCTCCCACTGGTGGTGCGGATTACCCGTTGCGATAGGTAATCCATGTGTTGGTTTGTGGAGTTTGGAGGTTGATTGAGATGGTTGTTATTGTTGTGTTATGCTTAATTATAATGATTGTTATGATGATGTACTTACCTTGGTGGTTGTGTTTGTTTCTTTTGCTTTTATTGTGATCTATTCGATATAGCCAGCGAATGGTGAGCAGTGTCTTTAGTAGGTGATCTTGTTTGAGCATCGCATGGGGACGTGGATGGGAATTACCTGGCTGAGTCATCGATTAGCTTCCGCTGAGTCTTTAGAATTTATTATTTAGTTTCTACACTTTTCATTTGGATTATGTTAGTATTTTGGGATCATGTTGTAACCGATTAAACTTTATACTTTTAATAAATGTTCTTTGATGGTCTATTTGATATAACTATCTCGACAAACAAGACTGTAGCGCTCCTTATTGCTAGGGAAGGCCTTACTAAAGGCTCTTTGGTAAGTGGTGGTGTTACAAAGTGGTATCAGAGCGACGATTGTGGAACCTAAAACCAATGAACCTAATGAACGTTGAGTGTCTAATAAAATGAACCCAGGTAGGGATTGTTATTAGATACCGCAAATATTTGGGAGACGTCCCGAGATCGCACTTTACCCTTTCAATCTCTAGCTGGTCACTTGGGTAGATAAATGAGGGTTGCGAATATTGTGTTTATGTTCTGATTGGTGTTTCATAATTGTTGTCACATGTTATATGATGTTGGTGGAGTATGGTTTGTATGACACGTTGGATATGAGTTATAAGCTGCGTATGAGGTCTGATCGTAGTACGTTAGAAGTATATGTCGAAATTTGAAGGATAAGAAGTGTATTTTGTATGACTCGACCGAGTGGGGCAGAGAACTCGATCGAGTACGGCGTAATCAATCGAGTGTCTCTGGCACTCGACTGAGTGCCATTTTAGTTTAGATTCTGCCAGCTACTGGAGTCGAAACACTCGACCGAGTACTGTGGGTACTCGACCGAGTGGTGTGCACTCGGCTGAGCGACTGTTGACTCAGTCGAGTGTATTTTCATGAGACTTGGGTATACATTCTGGAGTAGCGGTACTCCATCTAGTATAGTAGAGACTCGATCGAGTGGTTGGAACTCGGCCAAGTACCTGAGTGACTCGACCGAGTACCTTTTTATGCAAATTTTGTTTTGATTCTGGAGTTTGAACACTCGATCGAGTACGAAGTGTACTCAACCGAGAGGTGGCGACTCGGTCGAGTATTTCCTGTCACTCGATCGAGTGTCTCTGTTGGCAGGCGTATGTTTATTTGATCTGTAGGCTATGTGTTTACGTTTTTTTTACTCTTAAAGCTAAAAAATGCCGCCAAAGATATCATCTGTCGAGGTGAGGGGTAGTGAGATGATGACCGATGTGATCGTCAGGATGCTAGAACAGAGTGAGTCGTTGAATGAGGCACTTCGTAATGTGGCTAAAGCTAAGGAGGTAGTGGTGGATTTTAATACCCTCAGTAACTCTTTCGCTCATCACCGTCTAATGAAGTATGGAGGAACTAAACCGCTAAATTAGTTGGAAAATTGGATCCGCGAAATGGAGAATATCTTCGATGTTTTCAACTGCCCTAATAACCTTAAGACTGATCAGGCCGCTTTCTATCTGAATGATAAGGCTGGGTTGTGGTGGCACAAGGAGCGTCATGCCTTGCTAGCCTATTACCGGGATGACGGACTAGATGCTACTCTGTGGTCTGAATTTCATAAAGAGCTACGAAATAAGTTCGTTCTTGAGCATGTTAAAGCGCAGTTAAGGGCTGAATTTGACTCATTTGTCATAACTGACGAGATGACTATGTCAGAGTACTACGTTAAGTTCAACGAGCTATCATCCTATGTTGAGGAAGAATTGGAACTTAGCCAGAAGATGCTACCTCTCAGGTTCGAGAAGGGATTGACCCCGAAGATTCTCCAAAGGTTACCGGCAGGGTTAAACACCGATTTGGAAGAGGTTTATGAAAGGGCAGGCAACGCGGAACGGTTGGGTAAGATGTTTCAGGATACCGAGATGAGGGTAAACGAGAAGCACAAGGCGGAAACTGACGGTGGTGGTTACTTAAACTCCAAGCGGGGTAACTACAACCGTAGCAAATATTATTCTTGAGGTTCTAGCTATAGCGGTGGGTCGCAGTACAGCGGTAAGGGTGCTCGCTGTAACGTCAATAGTTCGGGATTGACCTGGTATAACTGTGGCAGAACGGGCCACAAGCGGTTTGAGTGCACCAGTGGCAATATGGGTTGATACCAGCGAGCTCGGCTGAGCAATTCTTTCCGGTCTCAGAGTATGGCTAGCAACCGGATGTCTGATTCGTGGAACAACTAGAGCAGCTAAGGCAATTCCAACGGCGGAGGTGGATCATATTAGCGCTAGGATAATAATGGCAATCAGAGTTCGGCTTTAAATTCGATTGCTTCAGCTAGTACGGTTCAGGGTGGTCAGAAGAGCAGCGGTAAATTATTCACGATGGACAAACAGACGGCGCAGGATGATGCAAAAGTTGTTAATGGTACATTTCTAGTCAATAATCGACCCACTTTTGTATTATTTGATTCAGGTGCATCCCATTCTTTTGTGTCTAAGAGTTATGTTTTAACTTTGGGTTTGGGAGCATTTGAATCTGTTAAAGACGAAGTGTTTATCTTGTCGGGTGAGGCAGTTCATTGTGATAAATTTTTAAGTCAGTGTCGATGGTTGTCGGAGGAGTAGATTTTCCAGTTGATTTATTTGAGCTTCCTTTAGATGGATTCAAGGTCATAGTCGGGATGGATTGATTGGGGAGGTATAAGGCAAATATAGATTTCTATAAAAAAAAAAAAAGGTGTCATTGAGTGGACCTAAGGGTATTAGAGTGTCTTACCTAGGTTTCGTAGTGAGATCAAAGGTAAAGATCATTGCAGTTGTGACCTTAAAATCATATTTGAGGAAGTGGTGTTCTATGATCTTGTGCCACGTCCGGGATACTCGAGTGGAAGAGCCTTCTGCAACTAGTATTCCAATAGTGGACGAGTTCCTTGATGTTTTTTCAGAGGATATTCCTGGGTTACCACCGAAGAGAGGCATAGATTTCAGCGTTGAGTTGAAATCGGGGACGGGACCTATCTCTAAGGCTCCGTACCAGATAGGACCGAAAGAGTTGGAAGAGTTGAAGAAGCAGTTTAGTGAGCTACTATAAAAGAGGTACATTCGGCCTATTGTGTCACCATTTGGCACACAGGTATTGTTCGTCAAGAAGAAGAATGGGAGCTTGAGACTGTGCATTGAATATAAGGAGCTGAATCATGCGACTGTGAAGAAAAAGTATCCTTTGCCAAGGATTGATGATCTTTTTGATCAGTTGACTGGAGCTGGGGTGTTCTCGAAGATAGACTTGAGATCAGCGTACCATCAGTTGAGGATTCGAGACATTGATATACTTAAGACAGCCTTTTAATCGAGAAACGGACACTATGAGTTCGTGGTGATGTCATTCGGGTTAACTAATGCACCATTAGTGTTCATGGATCTTATGAACCGAGTCTTTATTCAGTACTTAGATTGATTTGTGGTGGTTTTCATTGATGATATCTTAGTCTACTTGAAGAATAAGGAAGAGCACGCGGAGCATTTAAGGATTGTTTTGCAGACTCTGCGAGATAACCAGCTTTATGCTAAGTTATCGAAGTGTGATTTTTGGCTGGAGACAGTGACTTTTATGGGCCATGTGATTTCTAAAAAGGGTGTTGTCGTGGACCCGAGTAAGATTGAGGCTGTGTCAAATTGGGTAGCACCGAAGAATGTAGCTGAAGTTCGGAGTTTCCTGGGTTCGGCAGGCTATTATCGGCGGTTCGTGAAAGGCTTTTCTAAGATCGCGAGACCGATGGCATCTTTGATGAGGAAAGATACCAAGTTTTGCTGGGATGAGAGTTGTAAGTAAGCGTTCCAAACCTTAAAGGAGCGTTTGACTTCAGCTCCTATCTTAGCTTTGCTGAGGGTAGTGAGAATTTTGAGGTATATACCAATGCATCGAAGTGTAGGCTATGTTGTGTACTTATGCAGAATGGAAGGGTGATCGCCTATGCTTCGAGACAGCTGAAGTCGCATGAGGTGAGCTATCCTACTCATGATTTGGAGTTGGGCGTCGTTGTCTTTAATTTTATTATTTGGAGACACTACTTGTATGAAGCGACCTTTAAGGTGTTTTCAGATCATAAGAGCTTGAAATATGTGTTCATTTAGCGAGAGTTGAATATGCGTCATAGGAGGTGGATGGAGTTGATGGGTGACTACGGCATAAAGATCATCTATCACGAGGGTAAGGCGAATGTGGTGGTCGATGCATTGAGTCGGAAAAGTGTGCATTCCTTGTGTATTGCGATGTCGTTGATGAAATTGAAAGAGGAAGTGAGAAACATGGGGATACACATGATCTGGAAGGGGGATAGCATTAACGACTTGACCGTGGAGCCTGAGCTTTATGACGAGATTCAGACGAAGCAGCTAGACGATCCTAAGATTCGGGAGTGGAAAGAGATGGTGGAGAAGGGTACTACTTCGAGATTTATCATTCATGAAGACGAGAGTGTTCGGTTCGATAATCGGTGGTGCGTGCCTAACGACAGCGAATTGAAGAGGGTGATTTTAACTGAAGCTCATTGTACTCTGTATTCCATCCATCCGGGTGGAGACAAGTTGTACAAAGATTTGAAGAAGACCTTTTGGTGGCCGGGGTTGAAGAAAGAGGTGGCAGATTCCGTGGCTAGATGCTTGACTTGTCAGAAAGTCAAATGAGAGCAGCGGCGACCGCAAGGTAAGATTCAATCATTAGATGTGCCGATGTGGAAATGGGAGTCGATTTCAATGGACTTTATTGTGGGATTGCCGAGATCGCAGAAGGGCAACAATATGATTTGGGTGATCGTTGATCGATTAACCAAGTCAACTCATTTTATTCCGATAAAAGATACTTGGAGCAAGATCGAGTTAGCATCGGAGTATAAGAGGAATGAGGTGATCTGAAACTTCATGTGGTGCCACAAGATATCGTTTTGGATCGAGATGCGAGATTTATTTTACACTTTTGGCACGAGTTTCAAGAATTGATGGGAACTACAATGAAAATGAGTATAGCATTTCATACTGCTACAGATGGTCATACGGAGAGGACTATCAAGACTCTAGAAGATATGTTGAAAGCTTGTGTGATGGAGTTTGAGGGTTCATGGAAGGGCCGTCTTGATTTGATTGAGTTATCGTACAACAACAGCTATCACATGAGTATTGGCATGACACCATTTGAGTTGTTTTATGGGAGGAAGTGTCGGATTCCGGTTTGTTGAGATGATAGTTCTAAGGCAGTGGTTTTGGGGCCTCAGTTAGTGCAGTATATGATTGAGCAGGTATATCTAATTCGGCAGAAAATGAAAGCAGCGCATGACCGACAGAAGAGCTGTGCGGATTTACGTCATTGGGATATCGTGTTTCGGGGGGGTGGCAAAGTACTTTTGAAAGTGTCACCTATGCGAGGAGTGATGCGATTTGGCAAGAGGGGCAAATTGAGTCATAAATTCATCGGCTTGTATGAGATTTTGGATAGAGTCGGGGAAGTGGCATACCATTTAGCACTTCCGTCGGCACTTGATCGAGTCCACAACGTGTTTCATGTGTCTCAATTGAGGAAGTATGCCATCGATCCGAAACATGTACTTGAGGCCGAGACAATCGAGTTAGACGATGCACTTACCTATTTTGAGGTACCTAAGGAGATTTTAGACCGGAAGGTACGCAAGAATAGGAACGATGAGACTACATTGGTTAAAGTGTTGTGGACCAATCATAACGCGGAAGAGGACATGTGGGATCCGGAAGATACTATGAAAGAACTTTATCCACATCTTTTTTATCAGGTACGTTTTGTTACGAGGACGTAACCTTATTTCTCTAGGGGAGTAGGAGATTATCGCAAGGGACTTTTGAGATTAACTTTAAGCGTTTATTGTGTTATATTCGTTGTTCTCGTCTAGTTGTTGGGATTGTTCAATCGGTATGGTGATGTTTAGATTGGTTTGTGTGTGAACATCGAGGACGAAGTTCGTTCTTAATGGGGGAAGACTGTAATACAGTATTGGGGCAGTGTAAGTTGGCTACTAGAGTGTGCGCACTCGGCCGAGTACACTCGATAGAGTGGGATGCACACGGTCGAGTGCTGTTTGTACTCGACCGAGTGTCAGTTTGTTTAGTGGAATCCGAGCGGTTTGATTAGGGTGATTAAGGAGTTAATATAAAATGTATTCATTCGGCATAATCATTTCAGAAACCTAATTTACTCCTAATCACTCTCCCAAATCACTCTAACCACTCTATAAGCAAATTTTTGGTTTAATCGATCGTCGGATTCCCTCGGTTGCACACTCTCGCGCGTAGCAAGTCTCATTCCTTTGGTTATTATTCATTTAATCAGTTGTTTAACCCTAGATCAGATTTGGATTAAGGATTTGTGGGGATGGTGATAATTGTTGTAGTAATAGTGGTTATTATTATTATAGGTGGTGACTTTGTAGAAGATCATTTGTAGCTGTTGATTACGTTGATCGAATTGCTTTTGAGGTAGGGTTTTCCTTACTCAGTTATTATCATTATTGTTGTTTGTATGACATGATTGATTGTGATGATGTGATGATGATTAGTTGATATAATGTTGTGATGATGATTGTGAGGCCAATGTTAGGAGATGGACTTCACCCCTATGACTCGTCCCTTGTGACTCCCATCATAAGGGGGATGTTCACATTAATAATCCGGGTTTCGCTCGTTGCGATGAGCGGAGATTTTGGTGGCTAGGCTTCGGTCTCCCACTAGTGGTGTGGATTACTCGTTGCGATAGGTAATCCATGTGTTGGTTTGTGGAGTTTGGAGGTTGATTGAGATGGTTGTTATTGTTGCGTTATGCTTAATTATAATGATTGTTATGATGATGTACTGACCTTGGTGGTTGTGTTTGTTTCTTTTGCTTCTATTGTGATCTATTCGATATAGCCAGCGAATGGTAAGCAGTGTCTTTAGTAGGTGATCTTGTTTGAGCATCGCATGGGGACGTGGATGGGAATTACCTGGCTGAGTCGTCAATTAGCTTCCGCTGAGTCTTTAGAATTTATTATTCAGTTGCTACACTTTTCATTTGGATTATGTTAGTATTACGGTGACATGTTGTAACCGATTAAACTTTATACTTTTAATAAATGTTCTTTGATAGTCTATTTGATATAACTAACGAGACTGTAGCTCCCCCGATTGATGGGGAAGGCCTTGCTAAAGGCTCATTGGTAAGTGGGGGTGTTATAGAGTCTTCTAGTTTAGAAGTTTGACAGGCATTGTATTAATAAGGTGTGTTGCAGGCAATATACACTCTCCCCAGAATTTAAGGGGTAAGCTAGCATGAATCATCAAGGTTCTAGCAGTTTCTAATCAATATGCTTTTGTTTCTTTTCCACCCTTCCATTTTGTTGTGGCCTACCCACTACACTTTTCTAATGTACAATCCATTTGTCTTTGAATAACCTATGACATTCTCTCTGATTAAACTCAGAACCATGGCCTGATCTTAATGAGTTTTACATTTTGGCCAAATTGAATAGTAACATAGGCTAAAAAATTCTTGTATAAGACAAAGAACTTGGGCCTTGGCATTAAAAAGAAAAGTCCAGCTACTTCTTCTATGATCATCAAATATAGTAAGAGAATATTTTACCCTATTAAGGGCCTGAACTTTGTAAGGACCCCAGATGTCCATATGTAAGTGCTCAAAACAAGTAGGAGCATGTGATATACTCCTAGGAAAAGACAGTAAATAATGATTCTTAGACATAATGTAGGTTTCACAAAAAAATTCGTTCATTCATTCCAAGAACATTAGCAGGCAACATATGTTTCATTTTGTTAACTAAGCAATGTCCTAATTGCATGCAAGATGGCTAAATCAGATCTATTTAGCTTGGCACTGCTACTACAACTTGTCATATTTCTAGTTTTATTTGCATGAGAAAAAGAAAGGGAAATCTTGTGAGGCCTGAACTCGTAGAGACCTCCGTGTTTAATTTCTTAGCAATTCCAATGGATACATTACTTGTAAGGTCCTGGAAAACACACTCACGTGTGTTAAAAATGACATTCATATTGGATGCATCAATCAACTTGCCAACAGAAAGCAAGTTTTGTTTAAAATCAGGTACAAGTAAGACCATGTTTTATGGTAATTTCTGGAGTTAGACTCACTTTCCCAACTTCGTGAACAATCTTAATGGAGCCATCAGGTAATCCAATAAGAATGGGTTTGAAAAAATCTTTAATGTCATATAACATATTGGAATTAGAGGTCATGTGGTTTGAAGCTCCAGTGTTAGCTATCTAATGTGAGGAATAAAAGGAGTTTGACACTGAACATGCTTGAGAATAAGATAGGATACCTACAACGCTAGTAGAAGCAAAGGTAGCAGGTGGCTTGTCAAAGAAAGCTTTGACCACTTGTTGAGCAACTGATTGTATGATTTCATCCATCATGTGAGTATCTAATGCCACAGAAGAATATTGATGTGGCTGTGCATGAGAACAAGAAGCAGGGCCTATAGCAGGTGCTAAGTCATCAAAAGGAGTATATTCTTCAATCTCTTCATCATCATACTCAACCAGCTGTGCATTATTGGCTCCCCTCCAGCAGATATTCTGACCATTTTGAAAGTTAGGACGACCTTTCCGTCTTCCTGCATTCTTCATCTTAGCATCATTCTTGTTATAACAGTGCTCATGTTTATGTCCTTTTTTGCCACAGTGTAGACCTGGTGTGAGTTTAGGGCAAGCTCCAATCACATGTCCTGCATTCTTACAGTAAGTACAAGACTTTCCAACGGTGTCATCCTCAGGAGGGTTTAAGTTGGCTTTCTTCCAATCAGGCTGACTAGAAGCATTCTGTTGATATGTAGCATAAGTTGTGGCCTCGGGGAGCACCTCATCAGCATCACTTATTTGTTTTTGTCTCTCAATTTGTTGCAGGAAGGAGAGAGCTTTATTAAGCGAAGAGAGAGGATCCATGGATAGGATATTGGTTCTAATGGTCTCATAAGTAGAGTTGAGTCCCATTAAAAATTGAATAAGCTTGGATTTAGACTATTTATCAAGCATTCTCTTCAGCAAGTGACAGGAACACTGATCAAGAACACCACAAGTGAAAACATGAACAACATCTAGACTTTCCCAAGA
>JAOWBH010150869.1:0-12177 GCA_028566215.1 Silene coronaria | reverse complement strand
CTACTCGGCCGAGTGAGCCCAGTTCGTCCGAGTGCCAAAACACTCGTCCGAGTTGCTCAACTCCATAATGTAAATTAACATCTCACACCATCTCTTACTCGGTCGAGTCAGGCCAACTCGACCGAGTGCCCCGATACTCGGCTGAGTCCCAGCCTTACAGAATACGTAGTATTACACTTAGATTCACTTAGTCATTTATTTCCGCTGCAAGAGTTTTTACTTTGTTATTCACTACCTCGGAAAACCAAGATGGTAACAGCCTTAGTTATCTGAGAATGTCTTGCTAAATGCTCTTAGATAAATGGGGGTTCAACACAGAACCACCATGGGAACCTTCCTCCTTAACCTTCACAAGCCTGGCATTCAAATCTGAAATACCATACTTGGCTATCCTTGTTTAAGACCTAGTAACTACATAAAACACCATGATTAGCAAAAAGAAAGCCACCCTGACCAAAAAAAAAAATTAAATTAAATTATTAACAAGCATCGAATCTTACTCCCATAAGTAGATACCATTGTAGTCTTAGCAGCCTTGGGAACTTTGAACTAACCTAGCGGTTTCAAGAAGTGAGGGAACTTTTCCATTCTAGAGCAGAGAGGCCATGTCCTCTCCATTGCAGAAATAGCCGGGAAAGCATCAACTCTTTCAGAGCAGACCGGAAAAGCATAATCCAAAGGCCAATCATCTACTGCTAAAATTAAGGTATAAAACTTTTCAATCTATTCTGTCCTTTTTTCCTAATAAGATTTTTTGCAGGAAAAGAAAGACATACCACGCTTACCACTTCAGGCTTCGTAACTGAGATAATCCTGATCAGAACTGATTGAATCTATCCTGACAAACATATAACCAGCAGCCCAGACTCTGTCATCACCACCGTCAAGGTTGGTGAATATAGGGGTGACCTGATTCCTGCATCAAAAAGTAACCCTACCATGGCTATGAGTCCTAACAGCATAACTGCTTTTGATATCATCAAAAGTAAAAGAGAGATGATGTTTGCGGCAGATATGCTTGACAGAATGGACCATCTTCCATATCATAAGCATGATTTGAAAGGGTGGAACACCAATTTCCTTGATAACTTCAACCATCAGAGGAGAGAAAGGAAGTTGGCAACTAGCCCGGAAAGCCCATTCATGGATACTAAACCAACTAACAGAAGCCCAATCCACCCTAATTGTGGAATCTTCTGGAATCCACACATCACAACTAGCAGGAATAATGTTTATATCCTTCAAGAACTTTTCAAAATCAGGTTTTAGGTGATTTGGGAGAGCATGTTGTTCCTCCATAGAACCATCATGACGAAATTCATAACCCATGTGACAAATATCCACCATCTCAATAGGAGGACAAACAACAACAACCTGATTCTCAGATTAATTTACAGAAGTATCGCCTGCAAGGTCTGGAATCTACAGGAGTTGTAAGAGTTCTGTTTGATTTTGTCTTTTTCGGAGGCATTTTTCTTGAAATTTGGTGAAGAAAATCAAGAAGATTGAAGGATGAATAGGGGAAAATAAAGAAAATGATCGGAGTTTTTGAAAAATAAAACGAACGGTTAAAAGCAATTTATAGGCAGTAAAAGAGATAAGGTTAAAAGCAAGTGGACTGACATGAATTAATGGATTGTACCATTGAAGACGCTTGTCGCTAATTAATCAAAAGTAGTCGTTCAAATTTATGGGAACTCCAACCGTCCAAGAGAAGTTACTAGGTTGCAGTTATCTCTTCATTACTGGTCTGACCCAACGACAATAAAGAGATAAGGGGAAATTGATGGGCCTCGTATTTCACCAAGCATGAGAGATCAACGGATAGACAAAGCTTGGCACCAAGCAGGAGAGATCATCGGTCATATATAAAGATAATATTTGCCAAGTTAAGATAACTACTGAATAAATACTCTTATTAATACAGTATGGTATGCAATTAAGAAAAATATTCGATCCGAAAACGTTGATAGTAAAGACCATAAGAGCAGGATCAGGAGCACTAAATAGGCGCCATCAATACAGAATATTGGGGTTTAATGCTGGGACCGTTGGATCAAGCTATATAAGGAACAACAATTAACCTTCATATGAGGAGATCATACCTAGAAATCGTACTACAATAAGCACAATACACTCTTATTATTCTGTTTACTCTACCTCAATATTGTGAAATCCTCTTCTGACTTGGTGCCCGTGGTTTTTTCCCTTTTAAGGGTTTTCAACGTACAAATCTCGCTAGTTATATGGTTTTCCCTCTTTCTTTCTCTCTTGCATTAGGACTAATTCATTTACACTTTAGATAATGTTTAGCTAGTTAACCTTGCAAACATTTAACAGGGTACGATTCTATCTTATGCTAAATCTACCCAAAACACATACCATCCACACACCCTAGCACCACTAACCCGTATCCCAAGAATCCTCTCAACATCGTGGAGCATTATACTAATCTCTCCGAAAGACATGTGGAAAGTGTTGGGGTCCGGGTTCCACCTCTCAATAAAAACACTAAGCAAGTTTTCGTCTGGACCGGTGGTAAAACAATCCAACAAAAAACCAACCCCGCTCCGATCAACCCAAGCGGCAACTTTATTGGAAAGCTTAGTCCAACTGGTGAACGCTACATTTCCACCAAAACTCCGTTTGACGAAACTGTCACAAGGCCCACCAGGAATAGGACTTCTAAGGACCCAAAAGGTGTCCATCGGCACCTTCGACCTCCCCGGGCTCGAGGAAGTCTCTGTAGTACTCGAATAGTGCCTTAAATTATTCCGGGCCAACATCTGACTCAAGGGTAAATGGAATGCAGGTTTCTCTACGAATCGATTGTCCCCCATCTCCTTGTCCTACCACCTCTCGTCCGAATGCTCCTCCTCTCTAGAATTTTCGATCCTATCTTCTAACACCCATACGAACACCCTCTGCGAGTCACCACTAGAGACGTGACTGGGAGTATTCATCATGGCGATGCCAAGTGACCTTCTAACTGCCAGTGGCTCTATCATCAAGCCGCGGGCCAAGCGGCACTTAGAAGACGTGACGATCCGGACAAAGTTATGGTCAGGGGGGTACCATAATGTACTTTCCTCGGTCTTCACAATCTACCATCTGCATTAGAAAAGCGAAAAGTGTTATAAACTACCCATTATCGATTCAAAATTACAAAAACAAATAAAACAATTAAACTTTACTTAAATTAAAATCAATGTTACAAAAAAAAAATTAACAAAAAATATAACCAAATGATCAATTAAACTTTTTTTTTTGCTAAAAGGTAAGCTTTCATTTCAGATAAAACCGCAATACAATCAGAATTTTCCAACCCAACCATTTTAAGTGCTAATAATTACATTAGATGCACTCTATATAACCATCTACTATCAGCTCTAGTAGGACTCTTAAATTGACAGCCTAGCAATCGAATCTTAAGATCAGCTTGAACAATTTTAACTAAAGATTCAGGTCTAAGAATTCTGCTCTGCAGTCTGGCTTCATTTCTTTGCATCCATATATAGTACCAACTGGCCACTATAGCAGCAGTGCAGAAAACTTATTTAACTTTACATAATTATGCAAAATTTATCTTCAAATAACTTGATTATTAAAATTTAACTTAAATAAACTGAACCGACACAAACTATGGGTAATCGACTCATATTTAATTCAAATAAACTAAATCAACACAAACTACGGGTTATCGATTAAAATCTCACTTAAATAAATTAATTCGACACAAATTACGGGTTATCGATTATGAAAATTAAACTTAAATAAACTAAATGGACATAAACAACTAAAAATTTCAGGCTCGGGTTATCAATTTTTAAAAAAAAAACACGTTTCATTACAAAAAAAAAAAAGATCGAACCACAGACGAAAGAAGACATTCATGGGTCAATCATGTTGAATAGGAAGATATTCATCTGTCAACCATGGTCAACACCACGAATATCAAGGTTGAAGGTGTGCAAACGTTGATATTCATGGTTGTTGAAGGTGTGCAAACGTTGATATTCATGGTTCAACCATGAGCGACACGGTGAATATCAACGTGTATCCATGGCTTGTTCCAAGATATTCATCGTTAATCCAGGGCTGGCACGCTGGTTATCAATGATTGGGCACTGTCAATGTTGAAGGTCGTGGTACATGGATGAAACATTGACATTTATCATTCAATCCATGGCAAACCCACGAGTTTTAACGTGCTATCCATTGTGGCATGTTGGCATTCATCATTTAAACCACAACAACTTCTTCGACACATCCTCGACAAAAATTCAATAAAGAATCGACAAAAGTGTAAGAACAGCAACTATCGTATGACAACAACAACTCCGACTAACAACAATTAACAAATAAATTCGGAAAAAAACAAAGACTAAACAGAGTAATTAAAATTCAAAATTCGGGTCACATTAAAAACGAGATTCAAGAATTAAGCTAACTGAAATCGAAATAAACAAACAAACAAAAATTAAACTAACAACTAAATAAGAATTAACCTAACAAATAACAACATTACGGTAAAACAAGAAACAAAAAACTAATTTAAATTGAAAAAAATCGAAAAAAAACAAACATTAGAAAAAAAAAGTCGAAAACAAACCTGGATGGTGCTGCTGGCGGTGGTGGTGGGGTGGGCGTCATACACTGGGCTGGGTAGTGCTGCAGATGGTGGTGGTGGCTAGGTGGTGGTGGTGGTTCGTGACTTTTTATTAAGCGAGAGGGAGGGTAGTGTTGAGTTAGAGGGAGGGAGTACAAAAGCAGCGATCGTCTTTTTTATGAAAAACATTGACGATAGTTACTAAAACCTTGACGATGTTTTGCAACCCGGTTGTTAATTTATTCCATTACTAGCATTACTTGTACAATCAAGTAATTACCTTTAGTTGACAACGGTAATCTTTGGTGGCACAAGACCTTCATATTTAGAGAGGTACATAGAGTGTAGGAAAGTGGTCACGATCTCCAGCTATTAATGTTCCATTTAGTAGGGGTACTAAATTTATTATCTTAGGGGTAATTGGGCTTTTATCTAAAGAGCAAATTTCGGGAAAAATAAGCATGGAAAGTCCTATAATCAAGCATAGGCACACGTGAAGTCTTGGGCAGTTGGAAGGAAGACAACAGTTGGTCTGCGGTTATTTGATCGCTCCCCATTAATGAAGTAGTTGCAAAACAAGTAAAGGATGCATATATAACGAAGCATTCTTAATCAATCAGAATACACACAACTAGACCAACTAAAATTTGGTCTAATACCCCGCATTTCCTTAACTACACACTCGACCGAGTACGACATGGCACTCGTGTTAGGTTCATTAACCAATTTTAGTCATACTAATGGAACTAATTAACTTATTAACTAGGTGGATCTAGTGCATGCATAAAAAAAGGAAATAGATTAAAAAGAAACATTTTCCTTACATTGATGTCGAATAAAATGGGCACCAACAAGAACATCTTTCTTGTTAGTTCTTAAGCTTATTATAAGATGGATGATCCTCATTTGAATCCGAAAGTAGGATTCCTCCTTGTAGTTGCACCCAAGACTTACCCTTAATACTAATATATTAATTAACTAGATTAATATAGTAGCAAACCTTAAAATTCTTATATAAAAAGTATTACTACACTAGTAATATTATTGTCAAATATTAGAATGTGATTAAACAAATTTTTTAGAAGATTTCTAAAACAATTTTAGAGATAAGAAAGTTAGTATGAAGTAGTAAAGAATACGAATGATTAAGTATTACAAAAGTGAGAAAAACATCCCATTTAATGGAGGGTGGCCGGCTATGGGTGGCAAAAGTGCCCAATAGAAGCTCTTTGTCTTACCCATAAAACATAGGCTTAGGGCTACTAATAGGTTTGTAATCATTTTGTTTCCATTTATTCAAAAATAAAATAAACACAAAACAACCCATAACCCTTATAAAAACCGGTCCCTTTTGTAAAATGGAGTCCATTTTATTTTTGTCAATTTGTCATTTGTATTATATAAGGTCATGTGTCACACAACATGTCCATTATACAATTTTAATGCATATTTAACTACTTAAATATCATTACTTACAAAATTAAATCATATACAATAAATTTACTAGTAATTCTCAATTACATGTAAATAAAATGGGTCATGTTAATATAATCTACAACATTTGGAATTATAATTAACCGATCATTCTTATCTCAATCGTTTTTTATACGAATTTCTAGTAATTCAACATTTAATTACTAAGTTGAATCTTATTTAATCATATTACAATAAGATACAATATTCTTTCTCATAAAATGTTCAATTTTAAGGAATTAATTAATCTGTATCAATATACAATTAATTAATTTATCCATTAAGGAAATTGCCCTATAGGTGTGACCTTAAGTGATCAACTGATCACCACCGTCAAACGACAGTAATGACAAACTCTAGTTAGCCAATCATTACCGATTAATGTTGATAAGTTGACAATACAATGAATCATCCCTTATGTATTCTTATATTGAGATTTAATTATGTGATCGCACTATTCATGAGGACACTTACTCCAACATCTTTAAGTTTGGTTGCAATTCGAATTGTAAAAAGGGAAAGGAAGTAGGTTTGGATTAGGCACATCCGTGTTGCTGTCCGTCTAATCCAACCCTAAACCCTTTCCCATCTTAAATCTTAGGACACCGGCTCCTATATTAACACCAGACCCCTAAAAAGGTTTCACTCTTCCCCCTCTAGGGTGTCTTCTGGTCTTGCTCCCATTCGAATTGTAATAAGGGAAAGGGTTTAGGGTTGGATTAGGCGTGTCTGCGTAGAATCCAACCCTATACCCTTTCCCGTCCTATATTTTAGGATACGCGGTCCCTTGGTTAACACCTGACCCCTAAAAAGGGTTCACTCTTCCCCCTTAAGGGTGTCTTTAATTCTTGTTGCCTTTCGAATTGTAATAAGGGAAAGCGCGGTCTGCCTAATCCAACCCTAAACCCTTTCCCGTCCTAAGTTTTAGGATACCCGACCCCTTGATTAACACCCAACCCCTTAAAAGGGTTCACACTTCCCCTCTAGGGTGTCTTCTGCTCTTGCTCCCGTTCGAATTGTAATAAGAAAAAGGGTTTAGGGATAGATTAGGCGGGTCTGCGTAGCGGTCTGCCAAATACAACTTTATACCCTTTCTCGTCCTATATTTTAGGTTACCCAACTCCAAGATTAACACCCGACCCTTAAAAAGGGTTTACTTTCCCCCCTTTAGGGTATCTTTTAGTCATGTTGCCGTTCGAATTGTAATATGGGAAAGCGCGTATGACTTATATAACCATAAAATCTTCCCACTTTAGGGTGTATTTTGATCTTGTTGCCGTTAAAATTTTAAGACACCCGGGCCATAGATTAAAACTCATCCCCTAAAAAGGGCTTACTTTTTTCCTTTAAGAGTGTCTTTGGGTCTTTCAGCCGTTTGAAATTTAACAAGGGAAAAAGTTTAGGGTTGGATTAGGCAGGTCCGCATAGCATTCTGTCTAATCCAAACCTAAACCTTTTCCCATCCTAAATGTTTGGACTCCCGCCCCTAGATTAACACCCGACCCCTAAAAAGTCACTCTTTCCCCTCTAAGGTGTCTTCTGGTCTTGCTCCCGTTCAAAATGTAATTAGGGAAAGGGTTTAGGGTTAAGTTAGGCTGGTTCGCGTAGCAGTGCGACGAATCCAACCCTATACCCTTTCCCGTCCTAAATTTTCGGATAACCAGCCCCTAGATTAACACCTGGGCCCTAAAAAGTGTTCATTCTTCCCCCATTAGGGTGTGTTTTAGTCTTGTTGCCTTTCTAATAATAATAAGGGAAAGCGCGGTTCACCTAATCCAACCTTAAACCCTTTCCCGTCCTAAATTTTAGGACACCCGGCCCCTTGATTAGCACCAACTCCTACAAAAGGTTAACTCTTCCCCTTTTAGGGTTTCTTTTGGTCTTGTTGGCGTTAGAATTTTAATAAGGGAAAGGGTTTAGGGTTGGATTAGGCGGGTCTGCATAGTGGTCCGCCAAATCTAATATTAAACCCTTTCCCATCCTAAATTTTAGGACACCCGACCGCAAGATTAAAACCTGACCCCTAAAAAGTGTTCACTCACCCCCTTTAGGGTGTCTCTTTGTCTTGGTCCCGTATGAATTGTAATAAGGGAAAAGATTTAGGGTTGGATTAGGCGGTTCCGCCTAGCGGTCCGCTAAATCCAACCCTAATCCCTTCCCCGTCCTAAATTTTTTTGATATCCGACCCCTAAAAAGGGTTCACTCTTCCACCTTTAGGGTATCTTTATGTTTTATTGCCATTCGAATTGTAATAAAGGAAAGAAATTAGGTTTGGATTAGGCACATCCGTGTTGCGGTCCGTATAATCCAACCCTAAACCCTTTCCCATCTTAAATCTTAGGACACCCGGCCCCTAGATTAACAGCCGACCCCTAAAAATGATTCACTCTTTCCCCTCTAGGGTGTCTTTTGGTCTTGCTCTCGTTCGAATTGTAATAAGGGAAAGGGTTTAGGGTTGGATTAGGCGTGTCCGTGTAGCGGTCCGCCAAATCCACTCCTATACCCTTTCCCGTCCTAATTTTTAGGATACACGACCCCATGGTTAATACCCAACCCCTAAAAAGGGTTCACTCTTCCACCTTTAGAGTGTATTATAGTTTTGTTGCCATTCGAATTGTAATAAAGGAAAGCGCGGTCCGCCTAATCCAATCCTAAACCCTTTCCTGTCCTAAATTTTAGGACACCGGCCCCTAGACTAACACCTGGCCCCTTAAAAGGGTTCACTCTTCTCCCTCTAGGGCATCTTCTGGTCTTGCTCGCGTTCGAATTGTAATAAGGGAATGGGTTTAGGGTTGGATTAGGCGGGTCCGCGTAGCGATCTGCCAAATCCAACTCTATACCCTTTCCCGTCCAAAAATTTAGCTTACATAACCCCAAGATTAACACCCGTCCCGTAAAAAGGGTTTACTTTCCCCCCTTAAGGATGTCTTTCAGTCATGTTGCCGTTCGAATTATAATAAGGGAAAGCGCGTTCGACTTATCCAACCCTAAACCCTTTCTCATCCAAAATTTTAGGACATTCGGCCCCTAAAAAGGGTTAACGCTTCCCCCTTTAGGGTGTCTTTTGATCTTGTTGCCGTTCGAATTTTAGGACTCCCGGGCCATAGATTAAAACTCGTCCCCTAAAAAGGGTTCACTCATTCTCTTTAAGGGTGTCTTTGGGTCTTGTAGCCGTTCGAAATTTAACAAGGGAAAAGGTTTAGTGTCGGATTAGGCGGGTCCGCATAGTGGTCTGCCTATTCCAAACCTAAACCCTTTCCCGTCCTAAATTTTAGGACTACCGGCCCTTAGATTAACACCCGACCCCTAAAAAGGGTTCACTCTTCCTCCACTAGGGTGTCTTCTGGTCTTGCTCCCGTTTGAATTGTAATAAGGGAAAGGGTTTAAGGTTGGATTAGGCGGGATCACGTAGCGGTGCGCCGAATCCAACCCTATACCCTTTCTCGTCCTAAATTTTAGGATATCTAACCCCAAGATTAACACCTGGCCACTAAAAAGGGTTCACTCACCCCTTTAGGGTGTCTTTTGGTCTTGGTCCGGTTTGAATTGTAATAAGGGGAAGGGTTTAGGATTGGATTAGGCGGGTCCGCGTAGCGGTCCGCAAAATCCAACCCTAAACACTTTCCCATCCTAAATTTTAGGATACTTGGCCCGTTAGATTAACACCCTGCCCCTAAAAAGGGATCGCTCTTCCACCTTTAGGGTGTCCTTACGTTTTGTTGCCATTCGAATTGTAATAAGGGAAAGAAATTAGGTTTGGATTAGGCACATCCGTGTTGTGGTCTGTCAAATCCAACCCTAAACCCTTTCCCATCTTATATCATAGGACACCCGGCCCCTAGATTAACACCAGACCCTTTAAAAGGTTTCACTCTTTCCCCTCATGGGTGTCTTCTAGTCTTGTTCCCGTTCGAATTGTAATAAGGGAAAGGGTTTAGGGTTGGATTAGGCGTGTCCGCATAGCGGTCCGCAAAATCCAACCCTATACCCTTTCATGTCCTAAACTTTAAGATACGCGGTCCCTATGTTAACACCCGACCCCTAAAAAGGATTCACTCTTCCCCCTTTAGGGTATCTTTTAGTTCTGTTGTCGTTCGAATTGTAATAAAGAAAAGCTCGGTCCGCCTAATCCAACCCTAAACCCTTTCCCGTCCTAAATTTTAGGACACCTGACCCCTAGATTAACACCCGACCCCTAAAAAGGTTTCTCTCTTCCCCCTCTATGATGTCTTCTGGTCTTGCTTCCGTTTGAATTGTAATAAAGGAAATGGTTTAGGGTTGGATTAGGCATGTCCACGTAGCGAGCCGCCAAATCCAACCCTATATCTTTTCCTATCCTGAATTATAGGATACATGGTCCCTAGGTTAACACCCAACCCCTAAAAAGGGTTCACACTTACCCCTTTAGGGTGTCTTTTAGTTTTGTTGTCGTTCGAATTGTAATAAGGGAAAGCACGGTCGGCCTAATCCAACCCTCAACCCTTTCCCGTCCTAAATTTTAGGACACTCGGCCCCTAGATTAACACCCGGCCCCTAAAAAAGTTTCACTCTTCCCTGTCTAGGGTGTCTTCTGGTCTTGCTCCCGTTCGAATTGTAATAAGGAAAAGGGTTTAGGGTTGGATTATGCGGTTTCGCGTAGCGGTCTGCCCAATCCAACTCTATTCCCTTTCCCGTCCTAAATTTTAGGTTACCCAACTCCTAGATTAACACCCGACCCCTAAAAATGTTTCACTCAGTGGACATGGGTCCACCTGCAATGCGCGCGGAAGCGCTTGAGACAAGCATGCAGTTGTGGAGTCGCCACCAATTTTTAAGGGAAATTGGAACCGTTAGAATACCTCGTGCCATGTCAAGACACAAAGTAGTGACATAGACACTAAGAACTCGTTACCCTTAGCATTCTTTTTCTAGAACGACTCTTGTGGATGCCAATGAACACGGATGTTCACAGAGATCTGGAGTAAGGGGTGAGGGTACGTATTAGGAAGCTCTTTAATCGAACACCTAATCCCGTCCGTCTCGATAGCGGCCTCTACTAATGATTAGGAAAATCGTCTATATTTGATATGTCATCGATTACATGCATGCAATGCAACATCCAACGTTTTAATGCTAGCATGTGAGATTAAACTATGTTGGTGAACATGTAATTATCACTCAAATAGGGTCGAAGTTGAAAATTAGATTAATTACATGTGAAAGAACAAATCAAACAAATCATACGAATACAATGATTAAATAAAATTACAACAGATTTCAAAAGATTACATGATCCACGCCAGAAATACATTTGAAACGGAGATTTGAAAAAGAATGAAAAGATAAGTTTAAAAAAAGAAATCAAAAGAAGAAGATTAGGGGCGACATTAAAATTAATTAATTACGTAATTAAACTACGTCAAAGCGGGAACGGAAGTTCAGGGACAGAAATCAACCCAGAACAGGCGCATGTCCTATTGCGTCTGTTCTCGAGTTGAGTTCTGGCTGTGAAGTCAGAACTGCGGCCAGTTAATGCTTTTTTATATATTTACGATTGATTATTGCTATTGCTCAAGTGAAAGTGATTTAACATGTTAATTATGTGCTAAAGTGTATCAAAGACGAATTCCAGAGACCTGATACGAACAAATCGGACCTATAAAATAAGATTTGATTTTAAGACGAAAACCCGCAAATATTGAATTATTAGGGATTAAAGTCGAGGAAAAAACCTTTAATGTGAAATAAGAAATTCGAAGTAGGATTTATGTATGAAAGAATGAAAAGAAAATAGGAAATCGAAAGACAAAAGAAACGAAATTGCAGAATGCAGAGGAAGAAAAAGAAGAGCAGGAGCAGGGCAACCTCTCGAAGAGGCGCAGCAGACGCTGCAATTCTTCTTGACGTCTGATGACTATTATTTCGTAAAAACAGTTTTACAAAAAGGTTTTAAAATTGGTTTTGAACATACTTTTGACGTGAATCTTACATTAGTTGAATAGAAAATACGAAGTACAAAAGAAAATGGGATTTACACCTTCAGACTTACATGTTAACGAAACGAGATTGACTAAGTTAACGTTTAGTGATTGCTCGACTCGAATGTATGTAGAAAG
>JAOWBH010150858.1:0-12179 GCA_028566215.1 Silene coronaria | reverse complement strand
GTTTTCTACATCATCTACTTGCTTATTGAATTTGTAATAATGCATCTCTGACGCTTCAGATGTATAAGACTGATTTACAATTTAGTGATTTACATATTTGCCCCCAAAAACATCACAACAATTCACATTTTATGCATTAAATGTTAACAAGTTAAAGCAGAAGTACCAACTACCAACCTCGTCCCTGCAAGTTGAAATTCTTCAAATCTACAGTACCTTTAGTAACGTTTCAACCTTCTAATCCTCCTCACTGTTTTTAAAACAAAACATTGGTTAGAGAAAATCACACGAGCAGCAATTAAAACAAGACGTTTTGCCGGCTGAAGAAAAATACATGCAGGCCATGTTATGAAGAAGCCTCTGATCATGATTCATAGTCACTGCTTCGCTAATTTAAAAAGGCATTACAGAAAAATGAATCCATATATTGGTAATGAGATGGAGACATTACAGTTTACGGAGCCACCAGTCATGTCAGGCGCTAAACAGTTCAGTTTCATGAAATATTGGTTATGTAAGAAGTGTATGAAGAAACAACCGTACAAGAAAATTCTACCCAAATTCCAGATTAAAGGACCACATATTAAGTGAGCAATCAATCATAAACAGCCATTTATGTCCGAAAATTCTACCTTGACATGTTCAACAACCACAGGCTGGTAATTTCAGACTCCTATAAAAACCAAATTCTAATTCAAGGCAGCAGTCAATCTTCAATACCCAATTTTATAAAAAAGAGACGGCAAACTAACCAGTTAGCAAGGTTTGAAGCTATGGTCCCTAACCAGTTGTATTCTTGTTCTCTCATTTGGCTTTAGACAAGAGTTGCGCAAAGCTAGGACGCTGAGTTTGTCATTGGTTTTACAGGTTTATTTCTATTAGACACTGTAGCAGCCTAACACAATAAAGGTCTAACTAGCTTAGCTGGTAAGTTAGTGAGTTGTACTAATCACGACATAGATTCAAAACCCATCAGCATTACAAGAACCTTTATGGATCCCTGTACACACACACACAGAAAAAAACATTAAAGCTTTCAGGATCAACAAACAAAATATTTGCCACCTAGAGACTAACTCGAACTGCAGCTAAATTGTCGTTCAGGCTTGCACTTTCATTTCAATTTATATTAAGATCATGTCAAGTTCAGCACATCTCGATTTCAACATGGTTAATGAAAAGTTTGAACTGATGTAAAACATGAAAATCTACAACATTCGAAAAGACAAAATGGAGCTGCTTATCAAAGGATCGAGGAAGAAGGAAAGAAAAAAAAATAAGGTGCCATAAAAATTGCATTTCATTGCTATGTCAAGCTCAAATTAAGCTGCACAATGTTTTTTTTTTTGGAAGAGGATGAATGAAGGTGTCGGGAATTCGGGATCTTGTTGAAGATTTTAGGAAGTACACGACCAATCTATATAACCCTCAAGAAGACGTTGGATTTTAGCATTAATTCCGAATTTTAGCATCAAAGATATCTCTCTCACACTATGAAGTCATAGTGCGAAGAAATTGAACAAACCAACAACACTATATACATAAGCAACCAAGGACATCCCTCGTTTTTCAATAAAAGACTTTCTATGTGTAATCATTTAGCAATTAATCACACATGTCCACAGCCATTGAGATCATAAACCCTAACAGTTCACTATATCAGGTTTATATTATCGTAAACTCAGAAAGAAAATCAGTATCTGAAATCCAAAAAGTGCACACACAAGCAAAATGAAGTGAGTAAGACAGTTGTGTGGATTAGTACAGCCAGAGCTAGTAATTCTTTCCACACACAGTCAGAAGCTTGAGTGGAGTAGAAAGCTATCTCATTTTCCTACATCGTCTGCTATCTATTTCCTATCCTCGCATTTTATGTGATTTCCTTAATGCATAAGCCTATATGACAGATCCCAAAAGTATTAATAATCCATCAATACCCATAATTTTCACTTTTCTGATTTAATACGTGTTGACACGACACTCCTGACATGACATGGCACTTCATTTTAGGTGAGAACTTGAAACTTTATTTGAAAAAATAGCCTTAGGGGCCACTAAGACACGCACCCGTCAACACTTGATAAGAAATATGGTGGTTCATTTGCTATACAATCAAATTATAGAGAAAACAATCACAATAATACATGGGGAAATCAAAAATTGAACTACTAAAAAGATGATGCTTGGCAAATAGAGTTGCAATTGACCTTGCAAGTGCTAACTAAAGGTGTCCTTCTAAAAGCTATTAAGATTACAATGGGATAAAGTTATGCAATACCTAAAGAACCAGCTAGGGTAGTTGTCCATTCTAAATTCTAATAAAGCTTAGGATAGACATGGAGAGCATACATTATCCATTGATAACCGATTTCAACATCAAGAATATAATCAAATTTATAGTTATCTTCAACACAATTATTATCTTTACATGCATGAAAACAGAAACAAACACTTCATTTACGAATAGCGGCCAACCATGGAAACTGCATTCCTCCCGAATATATCTTCCATATAATCAGTTAGAGCATTCAAAATTTTTACACCCAAGTGACTCTCTCAACAAATAATTGACTGGTCAGTTTTCCGCTACCACAAAAGAAATAAAAAATCTCAAGCAGTAACAAGGAACATTTTGACTAAAATTTGCTGAAAATGAAATTTCCCAGAATACTGAAAACAAGAAAATTCAAGTACAGATAAGTTGATCATAAATTGATATTGTAATTCAGGCATCTGTCCCAGAATACTCTTCTCATATGGAATTGCCTTTTAACCATCGTAAATTAATTACCAATTTCTGTTGCTCACTCTCGATTTAGTGGGGTCTTATGTAGCAAAATCAGTAAAAAAAAAAAAATTATGTACAGTTCATTTTATATAGTAAACTAATGAAATCTGCAAACCAGGTGGTGTCTTTAGAGTTTAGACTGCACTTCTTTAAGTGACCCTCCGCCACTATGTCCAAGTGTCAAACTCAACTATATGAAAAAAAAAAAAAAAAAATTATATTTGTGGCTAAGAATTAAATGACAAGATTCATAAATGTCCAATTATCGAGTATGCAACAAGGTAGAAAAGGTAATTTTTAGAGACCAAGTGACTGAGTCACATAAAACACAATGCATCTTTTACCATTACAGGTCTACTGAGTACTTGATGCCTCGTCCACTGAATGTATCACAAAACAGTTCATGATCAATTATTAGTTGAAGCAAAAGTCATTAGGTAACTTACACTACACAGATACGACCGCTAACCTTAATTAATAGTAATTATTAATCTAAATAAAAGTCATCAGATAACTTGCCCCCAAGAGATTGCCATGTCAGATTAGCAGAATTTGCACCTGTCAAAATAAGCAACCAGTAATCCATACCAGTGGGCATCTTTCTTTTAATTAAATTAATCTTATACTACATCATTGAGGGCATCCAAATAAGGGCATATGATTCTCACTTTTGGGCTCACCAACTTTTATGGGCTTTCCCTATCAAGGCCCATTACTTCTCTTGGGTGCTATGATAAGTCAAAAGAATTACAGAATTAATATTGTCCGATGCATAATGGAACTGGTTTGATTAAAGTTCAGATGATGGAAGAATGTAATTGCCACCTAAAAAGGTATAAATAAATAAAATAAAATACAAAAAGGTGGAACATGGAAAAGACGATAACTAAGAATTTATTCACATACCTCCCCCATACAACTTGATCTTTCAGTGCATTATCAACTAATTTTAGTATGAATCTCAATGAACTTAAATATGGGATCAGACTCGTCTTTAGCGCCCCGGACAACTATACACTCAAAACTTAGCCCTAAGGCTTAAAAGCTTGATTCGTCAAACTATCAGACCGACTTTTCCAAGTTTTTGCATACACCCAAGTCTATCGAAATGTTGAATTGCTATTCATCTAATGTGGATCGTAACGGCAAGTCCTGAACGCTATACTATTAATTCCTTGTTATTTTTTGTCCTTCACGAAATCAAGCTTTTCATATGAATAAAACCAATTTAGTTTCTCTTTAGGCCTTGTTTGGATACTAAAATCGGTGGGATAGAGAGACAAGAGGAGAGAAGGGAGGAAGAGAGTTGGAGGGATCAATTTTCCCTCTCATTCGAATCACTCCACCTTTATTTTGCTATTCAAACAAAGGATTTAATCTCCCTCCATTTCCCTTCCCTCCATAACCCTTTGAATCCCTCTATTCAAGCACACCCTTAGGCCTTGTTTGGATACAAAATTGGAGGGAAGGGGCAAGAAGGGAAGGGAAGAAAAAGAAGGGGAGAGAGAATAGAGAGAGGGGTTTTCTCCAAATCTTTCCTTCGTTGGAAGGGAAACAATTTGCCTTGAAAGAGGGAAATGGAGGGATCCCTTTTCCCTTCCCTCCAAATCCTCCCTTTTCCTTCAAATCCACTTGTCCAAACAAGGCCTTCGACTTTGAGAGCGTCTAAATCACCAACAAATCATTAATATTCCATATATAATACACAAAAACAATGCTACAAAAATATATGGAGCTCATGATTTTCTTAGACATAGAGCTCTTGTAGAACAAACTCCCAGAAAGATTTTGCTTATTAAATTCATCAAGACATCATGTTTTATGCTTTATGCCTAACAAGTAACAACTAATATACCCTCCTATTAAAAAAGAAACTTTTTCATTTTTTCTTATTTTTGGAAAATTCATAAATTTCCAATTTACTTTTAGATCCAATAGTAGTTGTAAATGAACCTTATTGCTTATTTTACACGATAAATGCCCACTTACACTTTGGGTCGGTTTCAAATGACGAAGGTGAGTATGTGTCTGAGTACAAATACATAACTCTATAAAAACGAGTCGTGTTTTTGCCTTAAAATATTGGCAAGTGTTGAGAAAAATGCTTGCCTTATCTATTACGGAGTACTTTTCAACCTTCAATAAAAGAATGACGTAGAATGAAGATGGTAAAAAATAACAGAAACGAAAATCCGGACATATGTTTCTCGAGTTGACGGTTGGAATGAAGAAATAACAACCAGCACATAAACAATGTCAGTATTAACAACATAAACAGAGTAATCACTGAGCTGATCTTCTGCTGAAGCAAATCAATTCTAAATGTGGGGCCTATGAAGCACTAATTTACTTAATTATATATAGCAGCGAATAAATTTGTTAGCCAACATCAGAAAAGCAAGCATTCATGATCACTAGTGAAAGCTAACACAATATGCTAGTTGCAAGAGAGGATTTCATATGTACAAACATGCAAACTTATGAGATTAATATAATAGAGAAATACAAACTTACGTGTATAGAAGCCATCAAGGAGAAAAAAGTCCAAGTAACAGGAGATCACCTGCAAAAACTGTTCACTCCCGAGCGTATCAGAAATGAAAAGCAAGCAACTAGTCACACAAAAAACATTAAGATGATCTAGTTATTATTCCTCGCTAATTCGCGGATGAGTAGACAAGCGATGTGTGCATCACTCGCCATGCATGCATAAATAAGTTCGTTGCAATTAAAAGGACCAAAAAAAGAAAAAAGAAAAAACCGTAACTTAATTTAACTTAAGACGGTTTTACCAAAAAAGAATTAAATATTGATCACACAGAGAAAACATATCAGATGCTGATTAAATCTTTAAGAATGCCTCTGGGAATCATTGACAATTATAGAACGGTACCACACAAACGATGCTAAAGTATTAGGTAAAGCCTACAAATCGAAAAAAATATAGGTCCCGGAATGATTCCAGTGAAACTTAACACAACTCTTTGAATGAAAATCAGGTTTTGATTGGGAATAAGTGGAAACCTAACAGTACAAAATGGAAATCAGGACAAAAAATAAAAATGTAAAGATGATATCAAACGGCAGTGATTGGCCTAATAATAGAATAATGATGAGAAATTGACACAGTTCATTCAGACACTTGTTCAGGACTCGGGAGCAAAGAACATAGAGCTACAAGACCTTATTCCCTACATTATGTAAGTGGGTACAGCATAAAGTCTCTTTATACTAGATATGTATCCCCTCATTCTTCCCCAGTGTTTAGTCCTGGAAGAACCTTCTCTTTTCATCAACATCCCAATCATGCTAGCTATATACTTCTTCTCTTGTCTGCTCTTTCACTTGCAACAAATATAATCAATAATCTTTCTCCATTTTTCTCTTCTCACAATTTCCTCTTCCTTTTCGAAGACCATGGCTCTACAATATATCCACTTGTCTTTCTTCCTAGTATTCTTATCGCTCATGAACTTCCACCATGCCACAAGCAGTGATCAGCAATCTCAATTTTTCACCCTTGTGCAAAATTCCATGTCCGGTAAATCGTTAGCTGACTGGAATACCAAGGGAGATAACTCATATTGTAACTTCACAGGAATTACCTGTGATTTCCAAGGCAAAGTAACAGAATTCAACATTTCAGGCTGGTCATTACAAGGGTCATTTCCACCTAATGTATGCTCCTACTTACCTGAGCTTCGAGCTCTAGATATAAGTAACAACAAAATCTTGGGAAGTTTCCCAGATGGGATAATCAATTGTTCTCTCTTAGAAGTGCTTAACATGAGTTTTTTGAATCTGGGTGGAAAGCTACCAATTTTCATCACAATGAAGTCCCTTCGAGTACTTGACTTGTCCTCCAACGGGTTCACAGGTAATTTTCCCATGTCCATCACCAACCTGAGCAATCTTGAGGTAATAAACTTCAACATGAACCCTGAGCTCAACTTATGGGAACTTACAGAAGAGATTACTAAGCTTAAAAGGCTTAGGTCACTGATCCTATCAACGTCCATGCTTCAGGGTAAAATATTACCATCCCTTGGAAACATGACGTCTCTTGTTGATCTTGAGTTGAGCGGAAATTACTTGAGAGGTCAGATTCCACCTGAGCTAGGAAACTTGAGGAATCTGAAACTCCTCATGCTTTATTACAATGAACTCACAGGCACCATACCAGACGAGTTGGGGAATCTGACAGAGCTTACTGATCTGGACATGTCAGTGAACAGACTGACAGGAAGCATACCAGATTCCCTATGTCGCCTTCCTAAGCTCCGAGGACTACAGCTTTACAACAACAGCCTCACGGGAGAAATTCCACCGTCCTTGGGGGAGTCGACTTCTTTAAGCTTTTTCTCGGTCTATGACAACTTTCTGATAGGTGAGGTTCCAATAAACCTTGGGAAGTCATCAAATATGATTCTGTTAGATTTGTCAGAGAATCATCTAACTGGGAATCTACCGCCATACACCTGCAGTGGAGGTAATCTTGTATACTTTCTCGTCTTATCTAACATGTTTACTGGAAACATTCCTGAGACTTATGCAAACTGCATATCACTTGTACGTTTCCGTGTTAGTGACAACCAGTTGGAGGGAACTGTACCACAGGGAATTTTCGGTTTACCCCATGTTTTTGTCATTGATATAGCATTTAATCAATTGACGGGTCCCATGTACCCATTAATTGGGAATGCCAAAAACCTGTCAGAGTTATTTGCTCAGAACAACAAAATGTCAGGAGCTGTGCCTCCTGAGATTTCTGGGGCAATCAGTCTAGTTAAGATTGATCTAAGCAGCAATGACTTCTCTGGCCCTATACCTAATGAAATTGGCTTTCTTAAGAAGCTCAATCTTTTGCTACTACAAAGCAACAAATTCACTTCTTCCATCCCAGATTCTCTCACACAATTAAGATCACTAAATGTCCTTGATCTGTCCAACAACCAGTTGACAGGAAAAGTTCCTGGAAGTCTCTCTAAATTACTTCCCAATTCTATCAACTTCTCAAATAATCATCTTTCTGGTCCAATTCCTCCTCCACTTCTCAGAGCCGGTCTAGAAGAAAGCTTTACTGGAAATCCAGGTCTCTGTGTGGTAGCATACACGAATTCATCAGATAGAAGCTTTCCACTTTGTCAGCATGCTTACAGTCAGAAAGGACTGGGCCGACTGTGGGTAGTTCTAGCCTCAATTATCATTCTTTTAGTTGGCGCCATCTTGTTCCTGAAACGATGGGTAAGCAAAGACATATCGGCAATAGGACATGATGAGACCATGTCATCATCGTTCTGTTCATATGACGTAAAAAGCTTCCATCGAATAAGTTTTGATCAACGTGAAATTTTAGAAGCCATGGTTGATAAGAACATAGTTGGTCATGGAGGATCGGGAACTGTATACAGAATCGGGCTAAGCAATGGGGAAATCATTGCTGTGAAGAAGCTATGGAGCCAAAGGACAAAGGACTATGTATCCGAGGACAAATTGTTTCCTGACAAGGAACTTGAGACTGAAGTCCAGACTCTTGGAAGTATTAGACACAAAAACATTGTGAAGCTATTTTGTTATCTGACTAGTTATGATTGCAGCTTGCTGGTTTACGAGTACATGCCAAATGGAAACCTCTGGGATGCCCTTCACAAAGGAAAGACTTTACTCGATTGGCCAACCCGACACCAGATTGCATTGGGGGTTGCCCAAGGATTAGCTTATCTCCATCATGATTTGGTTCCGCCAATTGTTCACAGAGATATTAAGTCATCCAACATCCTCCTTGATGTTGATTATCAGCCTAAGGTTGCAGACTTTGGTGTTGCCAAGGTCATGCAAGCCAAGGGTGGGAAAGATTCTAGCCATACTATTATTGCAGGAACATATGGCTACATGGACCCAGGTAATTTTCAAATAGTTGACATTAGATCAACATTTTATACATAGGCTACAAGCCTTATAACTTTAATAAGCTAATACCCACATGTTGAATTTGTTTAAAGCAACATAAAAACAATATGGACTGCATGTGCATGATACAAAGAACAATGCAAGAAGCATGATAAAATGCAAAACTTGGGTAAAATGGTCTTATAGAAAAGATTGACCACACTTTAGTAGTAATGACTTGTATATACACATGTTGATTTTATTTATACAAAATAGAAATTATAAGACCTTCATGTGCATGTGATAACAAAAAAAAATACAACAATTCAGGTTTGAAATTAAAACCTTAGGTTAAATTGTTATATAGTGCTGTTTTACAGTATCAAATTACAGCTAACTTACAGTTGCAACTATCATATATTGCAACAATTGAATTTATCTAACACCAACTCATATTCCAGACTACGCGAATTCTTCCAAGGCAACAACCAAGTGTGATGTGTACAGCTTCGGAGTAGTGTTAATGGAAATTGTTACAGGAAAGAAACCAGTGGAGCCAGAATTTGGGGAGAACAAGAACATTATAAATTGGGTATGTTCAAAGGTAGAGACTAAGGAAGAGGCTATGCAAATCATGGACAAACATATTCCAGTTTCATTCCGGGATGATATGATCCAAGTTTTACGATTAGCCATACGCTGTACAGCAAGGTCCCCGGGGCCTCGCCCGACTATGAACGAAATCGTTCAGTTACTAAGTGAAGCAGACCCTTGCAGATTCGATTCGTGCAAGTCGACAAACAAGATGAAAGACACATTAAATAGCACAAAGATAAGTAAGATAGTTGAGCTATGATTATAGGGTAATTGATGATGTGTAAGCTGAAATAGAGCATCTGTACAAAAAAGCAATTGTCCATCCAAAACCAATAGAAGAATCTCCTTCATAAGCAAGTAATTTTGCCTCTTTGTTGTTATATGAACAAAAGTTGTAGGTAGATTCTATCTTTTTCTTTTCCCTACTTTTATCCAAGAGACATTATAAGATATGAGGAATGTAATCAATATAACTGCTTTATAGCAAAGCAAGCATCTCCATTGCACAAACCATAAAGGAAATAATTCTTCAGCTTTAAGATTTCTGTTTTTTCCTCTTTTTTATCTTTGCCCCTTTAAATTATGAGATGAGAGTGGCCCAAGAAAAAGAAGGCTTTCTAAAAAGATTTTAAAAAAAACAAAACAAAAAAAAAAAACAATCATAGTGGGTTCTTGATTCTACCTTTTGTTTGTTAAAAGATGGTATAATTCTAATGAGGGACCATGTCAGCTCAGCTACTGGTTATCCAGTAAATTCCTACCTTTCGAGACTTATTATTCTTTGGTTCTCGATTATGGTAACTAAAGCAAAATGGTTCACTAAACTGATTGTGTTTCTTTCTTATCATGAAGTAGCGATCATTTGATGCAATTCTGAGCACAATTTTCATTTCGGGACACCTAGAAACAATCTCTCTAAATTGGAAACATAAGGTTAAGGCTATGTACATCCAACCTCCTGCCCCCACTATTTGCGGAATCCCTCAAGGACGGGGTAATATTTACGTTGTATGACTTTCGCAAAAAAAAATTACACAAAACATATCATTAGGTTTTAATATCTTAAAATGAGAGATGCCACTGATCAAAATATATTATAGAACTCTATTAAAAGTACAGTATATAAAATGGGGGGTGGTAATTGATTGAGGAGCATCTTTGTCCAAATTCAGACTGAAAACAGTAAACGAAAGACAGCAGTAGAAAGGATTCATAATGCTGTTTTTCCATTTACATTAAATTTGGTGCAGTGTGTTGGATTTAAGAAAGCATCAAACATAATTCACCATACATAGTGTGACCATAAGACCGCACTCATCAACCTTGTTTACTTGTTTGGTATTTTTTAGTGTTAACAGTCACTAATCAGATTTTTCCATCAGTTTTAAGCAATTATTTATAGATGCTAGAACATGTAGCTTATCATTACATAAAAGTATTAAAGTTCTACCTAGGTTTTGCAGTGGAACACAATAATCCCGTTAAGTGTTTGATCGTGTCCTCTTAATCTAAAAAGTTCTTTCAGGCTCAAACTCGCCAGCCTGCAAACATACGTATACCCGTTAGCTTTTCCATACTGTTTCGGACCGTACATTACCCTAGTGACTCAAGCTCTCGTTTGCAGTAGGATCATGCTAATGTAAGGTCAGATGTATGCAGTCCTAACTCCTACCGTTGTGTTGAGAGAGGAAAAAAAAAAAAAGGAAATCGAGTGACCCATAATGAAAATGAAGTCATAACCTGCATCAACACTTTCTACTACATGATGCAATAAGAATAGAGTTTAGTGAGCCATTATGTGTTATTGCACCATATCAAAAAAGTCGCATAATGGGGATTGGGGGGTCTCCGACCATATTGAAGGAAAACAGCATAATAAGGATGGTTACACCTAAATGTCTGACGAACTGAGATAGGTATGAACTTCTAAAGATCAAATCGATCAAACTTGAGTTTTCCTCTTGGCTCGAATAAATCAATTTCCTAAAGAGTCGAGTCAGGATACTTAAAGCGAAAATTGTACACTTGTAGCCACTTCATTCGGCCTAATGCTAAAAACATTAACACAGTCTAGTTCTAAGAAAGTCATATGGTATCAACATTAACACAGTCTAGTTGTAGCAAAAACATCATCTACCACAGGAAACAGTCAACAGTGTATATAATCATAAAAATGCTAAGTAATTTGCCAAATCTCATAAATAAGAATGTCAATCGAAGTGGTTAGCCAATCGATAATGGACTTTCGAAATAGAGTCAATAAGTCGAACATGTAGTGTGTATTATCGTACTTGTATACAGTATTTTTTAAACCAGAAACGAAATATGATGACAATTGACAATGCAGCCATGACATTTATTCCCTTTGTCTCAACTACTTATTTATCTTATTAAGTGTGTTTTAATTATAATAATAAATAAAATAATAAATAATCAAAATTGAAAGCGTATCCAACCTTAAAAAAAATACAGAGTATTCCATAATATAGTACTGTGAATGTAGATTTTACCTCTAAACTCTAAAGCATCATCAGTTAACAATGGCGTATACGACGTCCGAATAGAAAAAGGGCATGCATGCTTAGTCGAACCAATTGGAACAGCCGCACAGCTTATATAAATTAGGGTTTTTTTATAACTACTTAAGCCATAAACATCACTTTTGGATTTCCGAGGAAGTGGCAAATAAAGCCTACGTTTGTCACTATGCCCCTTAAGTTTCTATTAGTGCCAATTAGCAACACAAGTTATACTTTAGGTGTAATTAAGCTCAATTGAATATATTCAGGTTAATTGTTCGCCGGAAAAAATGACATGGCATCGAAAAGATGACTAGGACTAATTAAATAATAATAAATAAATAAATAAAAACTCAGATTTCACATACTAAGAGTCGTGTCTACCC
>JAOWBH010150847.1:0-12180 GCA_028566215.1 Silene coronaria | reverse complement strand
AATGGAGGGAGTACTACAAAAGATCACATGATACTATACTAATCGCCTCTCTAGTGGGATGGAGGCATGTATTTTAGCTGAGACGGTGATCTAGTACAACTATTCGAGCATAGTCAAATCCTCTCCTAGCCGCATTTCCAAGTATAAAAATAGTCCATAATTACATACAACATCACAAAGATGAATTTCTAAATCCTTTCAATTCCCTCCCTTCCCTTTCACTGCAAATCTTTCAATCCACACACCTTTAGTGTTTCATCATAACCTCTCTCCCGCTTGCTCTCTCACTTGAAAGGTCTTTTTGAAGCGACGAAAAGTGTCCGGCTTATTCCTTTCTTTTCACTTCATTATGTTGGGTCGATAAATCTCTTAAATCGAATAATTAAACTGAATTATCCTATAAGATAGCTGCATGTATTTGATTTATAAAACGAGTACAGTCAAGTTTCGAGTTGAATACATACTCTTTTCTTTTCTCGCCTCCAAATTACTAACATCGACTCTTAATTTATAGTTACCCTTCTTGCTTCATATTCTCTTCGAGTCCTCATTAGCCATTCTCTCTAATCTTATTCTTATACTCCCTCTGACTCAGATTAAAGATAACATAGGGGAAAATGGAGAATTTAAGAAAAGCTTACAATAAAGTACGAATCAGAATTTGTAAGACACATGTCGAGCCTAGTTGGGTTATTCTACAATAAAGTGTGTACGGTGTAGTATCTTTTCAAATTCCTTATTCATTTACTTTTTTTAGTGAAGATCATTTTCATTAATACTCGATCACACGGAATTTTACAATCGACATCAAAATAAATAAAACTCCACCAAAAAATCAAGATTACAAAACAAATAACCATTTTACAAAATATGTTTGTCAGAGCATCTCCAATGGTTCTTGGTTCTTATTAAGGACATGTTTGCAAAATAATAAAGCATGTAGCTTATCATTGGAGATAAAAGCATGTTTGCTCTACCAAGCAACATCACCTACATGCTTACTTTTAAAAAAATAAAAGTTAAATTATCATTGGATAAAAGCAAGAATCTGAGACCCAAATAAGCTACAAGATGATATAGTTCGCCAGTGGAGCGGTACGTAGCTGAAAAACTAGGTAGCTAAAAAATCGATGTGGCAAAGCAAGTTACAATGTATTATAGCGGCCCGGTGGAGATACTCTCATCTTTTCTAAAACTAGACCTGGCAAACGGGTCAATCGGGTCGCGTTTGGGTCGTGTTAGTTTCGGGTCAGGTCATTTCGAGTCAGGAGACTTCGGGTTGGGTCGTTTCCGGGTCGAGTTATTTTCAAGTCAACTAGTATCAAATTAGTTGTGGATAATAATCAATTTAATGCAACGATAAACATTCGGATCGGGTTTAATCGGGTTCGAGCCAAATTCGGGTCTTGAGCTTCGGTTCGGACCGAATCATTCGGGGTAGATCAATTTTACCAGGTCTGTCTAAAACCACCTGATACAAGTAATTGGGCCATCAAAACCATTAACAGTAGCCCATTGTGGACAACACTAGGGTTTCTTTTATCTCAAGACATAGGAAGAGCAAAAAGCCGCAAGTTCTTGTTACAAACCAGTAAACCACAATCCCAAATATTTACCGAACTTCAAAAAAATCCGAACTTTAGCCAAATTCCAATTCTCTTTTTAATTTAAACTGCATTGATTAATCTTTCTCTTATAAATTAAACATAATCATAACTCATAAGCGTAATCATGGATGATCAAATCATGGCGGAAGATGAAAAATACAAGCTACCATCCATGGATGAAGCACCATGGTTATTGGGTACTCATGAAAACAAAAATTCAAAACTTGAAAAACAAACTTTCTTCACAATTAATAACAACAATTCCCATGTCAAGAAAATTGTCGAGTTACTTGGCAAGTCAATTGTTGCGTCTGTTATGGGTTGGTTAATATTACGTGACCGCAAAAATTCGACAATGTATACTCTTTGGAACCCGATAACTCGTAATTCGATACTGCTTCCTCAATTACTTGACTTACCTGAGGGTAATGAACCTGATACGTTTATATTCACTTCACCGCCGTATTATGAAGATGGCTCTGATACCACTACTGAATGTGTCCTGTTACTGTTCTCCTGTTACTGTTCTGTAAAGGTCTGGTCTTTTTCTGTAGACCTACGAGCGACGGTTGTAAGTGGGTTAAACAATGTCTCGAGCATGACGGCGAAAGTGTGAGAATTGTGAAAGCTGCTGTTCTTAATGGGGATATATATGCGTACGCTGATATGTTTAATGATGATGAAGACGACAATGATCATGGAAGTTTTCATACCGTCTTTGCTCGTTTAACAGTTGCTAATAGTGGTGATTGCAGCTTGAATTCTGTTGTTTTCGAGAAATTGAGTGTTGAATGTCCTCGTTCTAAATTCGAATATAAGATGTTCCATAGAGGAGTCAGTTATTTAGTTGAAGTTTGCGGAGTCTTGTATGCTGTAGACATAATACCGAGGCAGATACTGAACATTGATGGTTACGACATTCTGAAAGGGTTCGTTTGGAAATTGGATTTGTCGAAAATGGATTGGATTCAGGTCGAGTCAATTGGAGAACATGCACTTTTATTAGGCGATAATTGTTGTAGTTGGTGTTGGGCTGACACCTCGAGTGGCCGAATTGAAGGGGATTGTGTTTATATGGTAAATCTCGCGAGTGATACAATACATCAATACCGGTTACAAGATATTGGTTACTCTTTCTTGTCGTCTCATATCAATTTCCAGAGTTTTGCCGATGGTCCTATTTGGTTCATGCCTCACAGTCCTATAAGGTTAGCTCCAATCGAAACTCCGTTTTATTACAAGTATTATTTTGGTTACAAATTCTCGCCGTACAATGAATGTAAAATTTGGAACGAAAAAACTGATTATATTTACTTAAATCCTATAGTTCAGATAGCAACTCCAAAGTCGATTAAAGAACTTATCTTTACGTCTTATTTTTTATTGATTGCATAAATTCGTTGGTTCAAACAGAGTTGTAAAGTTAGCTTACATGATTCAAAATTAGGAGTTGACATATGAACGTTCATAGCATTGTGAATTGAAAAGCCTTTATTTTCTGGAATGCAATTGACAGGTTAACATCATCGGAAAAAATTGAGGATACTTGTGTCGAAAACACTAAGCATGTTGAAGAGTTGGAAGTGATGAAAACAGAGATCCCAACATCATTACTCTTACAACTTCCCTCGGAAGTAATGATATCAATAAGTGATCATATGCATTGGTTTGATTGCATGAATTTTCGTGCCACTTGCAGAAAAATGCAATCTGACCTCAATGGAAAGCCAATTGCTCATAACCTTTATTCGTGTTTCTCAAGAATAGTGAAGGTATATGTGAACTATGGGATCCTTGCTATCAAAACGATGGTTCAATTACCAAAAAATTACCTTATTCACCCTCAATCGTATCCACAATTGAGTTTTGCAAGGACGGGTGGTTGTTGTTGCGCTCCCATGAGGGATGCTATTTACACTACATTAATCTGTTTACTGGGGAGAGTGGTGAATATCCGACTGAAATCCTAGCTCCCGGTCATTCAAGTTTTGTATGTTCAGCATGTCCTACGTCTCCCAATTGTTTAACGGTTGGAATTTCTGGTATGGGTCATGTGACAATCAGCATTCTTCAAGCTACTGATGAGAGATGGTTTACAGTTGTTTTTGACATTGAAGGGAGTGTTGATTTTCAAAGTCACTATAATTCGAGCCCCAAGTATCTTGATGGGTCGTTTTATTTTCTAGATGAGAATGGTAATCTCGGAGTCCTTAAAATGGAGGATGAAGGATGCCATTGGGAAGTTTACAAGGGTTCACTACAAGAAGACGACGACTCAGATCTAAATGAGTCCTATGTCGCCGAGCTTAATGGACAACTGATATATGTTTTTATTCTAGACGTTGGATCCAAGGTTGAATTGTACACGTTTGATGTGGATCAGGAGGTTTGGGCTGAACTAAAATGTCTTGGAGATTTTATGTTGTTTGTTAGTTCAACATCATCTTTTTCGGTAGCAGCGGAAGATAGTAGCATGAGGAATCGGATTGATCTGCCGAAACGTATTGGTAATGAAATGGTATTTTATTCACTCGACAGTGGCAAGTACCATACTTCAAGCAGCAAGGAGTCTTATGAGAATTTCCATGGCATGATCTCACAGTCATTTTCCTTTTGGGTATAATTTTCTTATAGTACTGAATTTGTCTATGGAGACTTTAATGTCTGATAATCTGAATATGCTTTTTCAAGCTTTGTTTGTTTGTTGACAGTAGTTTCTGAATTTTCTTTTTAGTTCTCGGTTTTGATTGTAAGATGATGCATCATGGGTTGCCGAATTACAAACTATTGCATGAGGCGGTCTCTCACCATGGTCTCTATAGAGGCTGTTTGTTGATGATAAGAGGCTTATTGTCTTGTAATCCGAATTTGCTTTTTAAGCTCTGTTTGTTTGATGCCAGCATTCTGTTTCTGAATTTTCTTTTCATTCTCGATTTTGTAAGACAGATTCCTCAGATATTGAATTAACGAGTTACAAAGTAACGTAAGAGCCAAGAGGCGGTCTCTCATCAAGTTGTGTCAACAATCAGCAACAAAATAAGGAGGCAAAAATGTTATAAGATGATTATTAAATGGAAATTGTGATTTTTTACAGGAGGCAACTGTCGAATCACAATTAACAAATTTTGTACAATCTAATATTCTTATAGCAGCATGTTTAGATCAGAGAGGTCATCCATTGGTATTTGTAAACACCCCCAATGCCATCATCGTCTTTGAAATCCTCAACCTCTCAAATCTTGATGTCCTTCGGCTTCATAGGCTACATTTACGTCTTCAATAGATTCTAGCTCACTCAAAGGAAAGTTGCTGAGGTCCAAAGCGTAATTGCGTTCATTCGATGAATCTAGAATGTTTTCCTGGGATTTTAGACCTTCTCGTCTAAGATCGCTATGGTTAGATACCAAATCATCAAGTAGCCCTTCCTTTTTGCGTCTATTCTATATAGGTCCATTCTTTGCAAAAGCATGGTCGGATTGGGAAAGAGACTCGTAAGGATTAAACAGACTTCTTTCAGACTTGTCGTTCTGGAAATCAAGCTGCTCAGATGCACTAAGGCAACCTCCTAACAAAAGAAATGAGAATGCCATACTTAGTAAAAGGTGAAAGAAAATACTGTAAAAAATAACCGAGATAGGCGATACTTAGTAACAGGGGAAGTATATGAAGAAGGTGATTTCAAACAACAGCATTATACTTCTTAATTACCTAGTTACTATCATCATGAAGAGGACTATGGACCTTCAAATACTAAATCAAAGTTATTTTCACAACTGGAAGAAAAAGGGAGTATAATCAATATTTGGAATATGATTCAGCTTAAAATTACTCCCTCCATCCCGATTATACGCTCTCCCCATTGACTATGGTGGACAAACAACGTCTATTTTATTTTTAAGAGGGGCCACAACACAAGGTAGCTGCAAATGCCTTCTCCTTGTCATGAACAATAACTCAAGCTTAATTTACCAACAAATTACATTACCAACTTCCTTAAGGTCGTACTCAAGTCATGTACCTACGAGCTAAGCTAGCAAGCTCTATTGGAAAATAACTAGATGTTCATTTAAATCCTTACCTAAAGCCCTATCTTCCAATCTTTTTTCTAGGTTGGATACCAGTAGCTCCTACATTATTGCAGTATAGAGCCAGAAGTACATCTAGGACTAGGAGTCGGGGCTCACAGAAACAACTTTTTCCTGAATCTATATATTTCTGATGCCTTACCAATGATATTGTAACCATTGCAAAGGCCTCAAGTCAGGGACGTTACTGATCCTAAATCTAACAGCATAATTACCGCAAGTTGCCTGAAACATAAACACACCTCCTCGTCACTAAGGTACCAAACTAGCAACCAACATTGACTGAGTAACTAGCACATCAATAAAAAGTGACAAAATAAAAATTGCCAGTCATAAGCTTCTCACAGCAGCAACACTAGAAAAAAAAAAGAAAAAAAAAAGCGAATTCAGATTATAATGGCAAATTTACGGCTAAACTTTGCATCGCCTAAGATAAAACAGAGAATATCCTTTGCACTTTCCGAATTATCAGAAACTGCTCCAACTTTCTAATCCAGGCATTCATAAGGTTGAAAAGATGCAGAGTTCCGCCTTCAAGAATAGCTGGGGATTGTCAAGTTATTGCAGTCAAGTAGTTTGTCAAAACAAGAAATGGAAATATCCTAGTAACTCGATAGTTCGAGTAATTATTTTAAATATAAAAAATACCCCATTTAGAAAGAAAGGAAAAAGGCCTTTTTTATGATGTACTCAAACAGACAATTAACCTTTTTCACCGGATTTTGATACTACCCACTTTATACTCCACCACCTATAACCGTAATTATTCTACATCAACAAATTGTACTGTTAAGCGCAGACCCAGCAGCCAGCACTCAGGAGACCAGGACCCACCTACATTCATAGAATGTGGTCTGTGAAAGCATTCACCAGGTCAACTGACAGCACGGCGCATAGAATCGACCAAAGAGAGAGAAAAAAAAAAAAAAAAAAAATACCAGAAGCTTTCCTGAAACCCTATCAACTTCCTTGAGGTCGTACTGTAGTCATGTACCGACCAGCTAAGCTAGCAAGCTCTCTTGGAAATAATCGCAGATATTCATTTAAATGCTCACCTAAAGTTCTATCTTCCAATCTTTGTCTAGATTGGATACCGGTAGCAGCTCCTACATTATTGCTGGAGTCCAGGCTCACTGAAACAACTTTTTCCTGAATCTTTATATTTCTGATACCTTGCCAATGTTCTTGTAATAAATGCCAAGGCCACAGGTTTGGGGACCTTACTGATCCCAAATTTAACAGCATAATTTCCACGAGTCGCCTGGAACATAAACACAACTCATTGTCAATAACTTCCTCGTCGTATTACACAACACAGGTAGCAACAAACATTGACTCAATAACAAGCACATCATAAATAAGTAACAAAATAAAAGTCCACATTGCACAATTGACAAAGGATGATCAGGTACTTGATGCTCTTTAGGGGTATATTAGTATATATATTTAGTATATGGGAATGCTAACAAGGACGTAAGAATTGGAAAAGAAGATGTTTCGGAGCAAAATATTAACCCCTTGTTTTATACGTGAAGTTGGAGTTTAAGAGGAATCTAGAAGCATGTCCTAAAGATATCCCTTTCAGTCATTATTCACTCTTTTATATTTGTATTTACAATGGTCACCAAGGGCAAACATAACCATAAAGCCCCAGAAAGCAAGTTCTAAAATGTGCCCCCATAACCATCACATGCATTACACAATCACCAGCATGCGTCTTACTGCATGGTCTGAGCATAATACAATACTGCAAACTCCCAAGATCCAACTCTCAGATTCCATATATTTTGGTTAGATAAACTTAGATTAGCACAATTCCCTTTTTTGGCTAGCTCCAACTACCAAAATAATAGTCTTATTTCTAAAATTAGAATCATATCGGAACCTCCCCATGTCACTTAACTTAAAATAGATAAGAACATCCAAAACCACCAGTTTCAACATCTCCACATTAACATATCTCCATGACACATCAAGGTTACTCCAACAATTTTCTGGATATTGATCCCTAGTCAAAGGGGGGCCATAAACGGGGGATGGTGGAGTCTTGTACATTTATACAAAGTAATATAATAAAGCTTGTTGACAACATGACCATGCTAGATGATAGAAATAACGAAATTTATGACTTCTGCCATCAGATATTGAAATTTAGTGAGCACGCAGCAGTGTGCCATACTGACGGCACATTGACGTAATTGCATTGCCTAAACCAAAAAAGTGAGCATCCTTTATTCCTTTGCACTTTCCACTTCATCAAAAAATGCCCCAAATTTATAATCCAGCCATTCATAAGGTTGGAAAAATGGATTCAAAGACAGCTAGGGTCTAGGGATTGTCCAGTCATTGTAGTCTTGTTAGAGTCATTAGAACGAATTACAGTATGTAATTGCGCAACAGAAACGAGAATGTCAGAGGACATAGCTGTTCATAATTAAAAAATTGAAGATCTCAAAATCATCACTGTGCAATTTCTTCCTTCTGAAATTTAAGAAAACATTGAACCGATGTTTAGCGTTGTTGAATGCTGTTGAGTTAAGAGCATCAACATTGAAAAGGAGGTCCTCTTCCTCTCTTATATTTCTTCTAATTTTTTCATTGGCACATATCATTTTCTCTTTCATTTACCTCACTTTCCATTATCTTCATCCTCTTTTCTATTTTTTCCTACAACAAAGAGGATGTTCACTTCCTCTCTTTTTTTACCTCTTAAGTATACCCCACAACCCTTTTTTTTTTTTTCTTATGGGGGATGTCTTCCTCTTCCTCTTCAAAGAGGATGTGCCCACATTGAAGAGGGCATCCTCTTAACACTCTCACTCATCTAAGAGGATGAGCAATCTTCTTCTAATTTATCAGATGGACATTGGAGACTTAAGTTATGTTGGGTCGGGTTTCGATTTATAGCTGCCACTGCTAAACTGCTACGGATTAATATATTACTACACTAAGTAATACTAGCATTGACCTGAAAAAAAAAAAAAGTAATAGCATTGACCTGAAAGCTCTCAATCACCCACAGTTAAAGAACAATTGAACAGTTATCGCGGTTTCTCCCTTTTGTAAGAGATGATTTTACAACAAGTTATTGCAAGTATTATCTTCTTCTGTGTTTTTTTAACTTATAAAATCGTCAATAACTTCATTCATTTAGTACAAATTTTTAAAAACCGGCAATAGCTAGTAAGTAGTAACCATTTTATCGTAATTCTAATTGTAGTAATAATTGAAAGATGTATACGGAGCATGGCTTATGAGTCCCGCTACGAATTCTCATGACCTTAATTACGACTACTAATGCCTTTCACTTTGAATTTCAAATGTAGAATGGTGTCAAACTAGCTAATTATAAGAAAGCACATAGGAGACTTGCTCAAATAAATATTGTACTAAATTATGCAATTAAAAGATATACAAATATCTTAACAGCATCCCATGATCATGTGAACTCCAATTCCATGAAATTATGTGAATGTTCGATACTCTTTCCGTCCCAATCATTTATTTACCTTTTTTTCATTATTATTTGGGAGAGTATTTTAATCAAGCGTAAATAAATGATTAGGACAGGGGAGGACTAGGGAGTAATACAATTAACCACATTCAACATTGTTCAATAAGTTAATTAATTAGACGAAATTAAAGCAAAAACATTAGTTTCAATCGATAAAACTAGTGCAATCTCAATCACAGAATGTAAATTCCATGTTTATGATCATACAAATTAGGAGCAATAAATTAATTTCAAAAAAGTAAAATAACAGATGACATTAGAGTTTAGACATACCTGTTTATAAAAATTGAGAAAGATAAGATCATCTCTGCGAATTTTTAATTCTGATATTTTAGAAATCGTATTTCAATTTATTTGCAGGAAATTGGGGGGAAAAAATCGGTCACCATTACTGAAATAGCTGGTGGTCCACTCTTCATAGGGAGCACTGAAGCAGGACGGTTTGTCCACTGGACTCTAGGAGACGGTCTTATACAAATACAAGTATATCAATGATTTTTTGATCGAACAAACTTTGAGTGCTCATATCTCATGGTCACGAGTTCGGAACTAAATAATTTTATTTCAACTCGTCTTACTCTAAGATGATCAGTTTGAAAAAATAAAATCTTAACTTTCTAAACTCGTAAAAACGATTTATGACCTCTTCAAGTTTTCCGAAACAAAAAATTGGATATTTCGAGCAAAATGTCAAACATGAGGGATGCCATGTCCATTTTCCTAGAAAAATGTAAAGAAAAAAAACCATTTTCATTGGAGAGTCGCTTGAAAACGCTTACAAGAGAAAGCCAGTGACAAAACAGCTGCTAACCCAATAGCACCAAATAGGGGTGTTGAAGAGCCGAGCTCAGTCTTGCTCGACTTGTGTTCAAGAACCAGAACTCGAGTTCGAGCCAATCTCAAGCTTACCCAAGCTTGATAAAAATGTGTTCCTTATCAAGCTTGCGAACTTTAACGCGAGCTCAACTAAACTCGAGCTCAAATCGAGCCTATATAATTGTTTATTCTTTTATTTATTTATTTATTTATTTTCTACCGATATTTTAATTGCAAGGCTCGGGGTTGTAGGTAAAAAATATTTGATAAATCGGTGAGACATTTCATCAAGTGATACAAAGATATAATCATGATAAAATAATTTTTATAAAACTTGAGCAATATATTATCGAATAATACAAGTTCGGGCTGCTCACGAGCTTTTCGAGCCGTGCCAGCGTTTGCTCGGCTTGACTCGTTAAAATCTCGAGCCGAGCCCGAACTCCCACGAGTCGAATTTTGACCGAGCTTTGATCAAGTCGAACTTGAGTTGCTCGCGAGTTGTCTCGTCTCATTAACAACCCTAGCACCAAACATATATGCTCATAAAGAGGAGGTTACATGAATATACAAGAACCGCGTCCTAGCCACAACAGTCAGAGATATGGGGAAACTGGGAGGGCCGGGCCACCAATGGAAATGGCAAACATTTTTTCACCTCTTCAACCAGGATCACATGATGCCGAAGATGAGCTTTGTAGGCATAGGAAACCAAAAAGCGACGACAAATTCACAAACTAATCCGCCATTAGTTTACTTCGTTAATCAGAGCGAGCAAATGAAATATTGTATAAAATAAAATATGGAAGCTTAAAGCCTCAATAAGAGTCTGAGTCTTCACCGGGTTCATGGTCCACTACAACTTTACAAATCAATTGGGTTTGATACCGTCTTACCATTGACAAGTCTTGACAATTTGTAAAGAACACGATGAAGATAAAATTTATTTGTTCCAACTTCCAGGACTGCACAATGACAAAATGGGTTTGGCTCAATTTTGTTTCAAACCGTCTACGAGCTAATCCAATTTATTTCAATAACCTATATATAATTGGACAGTGGATAACATATCCATAAAAGGCGAAGGGGACACCATGTTTGCCACCATAATATGATTGTTGGATCTGAAAATGGCAGCGTCATATTTTCGGGAGGAGTCTCGAGATCCCTGTACCATTTGAATACTTGCAAATAACATAGATTAGACAGAAAGCTATACAGATATATGACAGGAAATGTAAATAAATAATAATCACATAGAGCAATCCTGCAGTTGAATGGTTAAAGTTCAATACAGACAGAGCTTCCAAAGGGAACTCGGGGACAGAAAGAGGTGGTGGTGTTATACACTTCCATTCAGGTGCTTTCGTTAAAACCATCAACATGCGTTGTGGTGATTGCTACTTAGTTAGGGTAAAGCAATATGCGTCATTTAAAGGACATGCTTCTCCTGTCGGTGATGGAGATGTGAGGGATGTGTTGAATATTGGGCCATTTCTTGCCGCTTGGTTTTTGACATGCTTCTGTTAGGTATGGACAGTAACGAATATCAAGTTTTTGAAGAGAAGTGATGTATTGAATTGCACCTAGTGAATTGAGGTTGAGGCAATGATCGATCGTGAGTGAATGAAGTGACGATAAGCAGCTAATCCATTTCGGAAGTCCTTCCAACGAATCACAATATTCAAATTTAGCGGAATAAACCATTAACATAAATTACATACAAATGAGAGAAATACCGGAGCGAAGATGATGAACTTACAGTGATTTCTGCAGATATAATCGGGAGATTAAATCAGCGAATGAAGAAAATTATCGCAAATTTTGGCGGGAAATTCAAATCATTCAGGAAAATTGATGGTTCTAAAGTTTTATCAAGAAGAGCTGATCTTATTTCGGGTGATTTTCTTGGGTACGTTGATGGTAAAGTATAATGTTAAATGAGTAGTTGTTTAAGATTATTAAATCGAAGTGGATTTTTATCAACAAACTACTTGATTTTAAAAAATAAACTAAAATTAGAATTAGAGTAAGAAGATCAATATTATGTTTCAAAAATAATTTTTAGCATGTTAATTAGTTTCATGTCGAAGTACATTTTTGTTCTTTTAAAAAATAGTGTCGTCATGATTCAATTTTTTTTTTTCATTAATGATTT
>JAOWBH010150836.1:0-12180 GCA_028566215.1 Silene coronaria | reverse complement strand
GTGCGGTGCTAGGACAAGTAGTAGATAAGAAACACCATGTGATCTACTATTCAAGTAAGACGTTAGACCAAGCGCAAAGCCACTATTCCACAACCGAGAAAGAAATGTTGGCAATAGTTCATGCAATGGAGAAATTTCGTCCCTACCTTATTGGGTCAAAGGTTATTATCTATACCGATCATGCGGCCATTCGCCAACTTATGATCAAAAAAGATGCCAAATCAAAGCTCATTCGATGGGTCCTTCTACTCCAAGAGTTCGACATATAGATTAGAGACAAGGCGGGGGCCGAAAATATTGTGGCCGACCATTTTTCTAGGCTAACATTTGATGATCAAGGAGTGGTAGATGAGAGTGGGCCAATTGATGAGTGGCTAAGAAAGGATAGCTTGATGGTGGTCAATGCCAAGGTTCCATGGTTCGCGTACTTGGTTAACTTTCTAGCAAGAGGATTTATACCAAGTGAGATGAACAAACAAGAAAGACGAAAATTGAGGCAAGAAGCCAAGAGATATTATTGGGATGATCCTTACCTATTCCGGAAATGTATTGATGGGATTTTCAGGAAGTGGGTATCAAAAGAAGAAGGATTGAGCATTGTGCATGAGCTCCACTCAACCACGTATGGAGGACACATGGCAACCTCTAGAACCATTGCTAGAGTCCTCCAATATGGATTTTATTAGCCAAGCATGTGTAAGGACACCCACTCTTATGTGAAATCTTGTGATGCTTGCCAACGAAGTGGAAATTTAGAAAAACGGGATGAGATGCCATTGACTAATATTCTTAAAATCGATTTGTTCGATTATTGGGGCATAGACTTTATGGGTCATTTACCATCCTCGTTCGGGAACGAATATATACTCGTGGCGGTAGATTACGTGTCTAAGTGGGTTAAAGCGGTGGCTTTCCCAACAAACAATTCCAAGGTTGTCATGAAAGTTTTCAAAGATGTGATATTTCCAAGATTTAGAATGCTGAGAATTGTGATAAGTGATGGCGGCTCACATTTCAAGAAGGATACATTCAATGCTCTTTTGAAAAAGTATGGCGTGAGGCACAACACCGAACTTTCCTACCACCCTCAAAAGAGTGGGCAAGTGGAGGTGTCAAATAGGCAAATTAATGTCATCTTGGAGAAAGTCGTGAACAAGAACCGAAAAGATTGGTCAACCAAGTTGAGTAACACTTTATGGGCTTTGAGAACGGCTTACAAGACTCCCTTAGGGACCACCCCTTATAGGCTAATCTATTGTAAGGCATGACATCTTCCGGTTAAGCCAGAGCACCGAGCCCGGTGGGAAATCAAGGAGTTAAACTTCGACATGAGTAATGCTTCCGAGCACCAACTACTCCAATTATCCGAGCTTGATGAGCTATGGCTTGATGCCTATGAAAGCTCACGAATATACAAAGAGAAAAATAAGCAATGACATGATTCAAGGATATCAAGGAAGGAGTTCAAGGTTGGCGACATGGTGCTCTTGTTCACCTCAAGGTTGAAAACTTTTCCGAGGAAGTTAAGGTCGAGATGGTCCAGCCCATTTCAAGTGACAAAAGTGATGCCTTATGGTGCCACAGAGGTGACAAGTGATGCCACCGGTTCATTCATGGTGAACGAACAACGTTTGAAAGTCTACTATGAAGGTCATCCCATGGGAACCATTAGCACCGTGGAGTTAGGAGAGCCCTATTTTGGGGGCAACAACTAATCAATCAACAACAAGATGAGGTTTGGTGGAGTCCCTCAAGAAACTACTTGTAAATATTCTTTCTCTAGCTTTGCATTCATGTTTACATTATCGCATTTATCATGTTTGGATTACTCATTTATCATATGGATTGATGAATTTTTGAGTGGAGAGGACAAGAGACTAATTAGTCTCCTTTGCTTTGAAGAAAATTGTTGCGGCAAATTTTGAGGAGTCGGAAATCATTGGTAGCCTACTTGAAAAATGCTGAGGAAAACAAGTGTTTCGTACACAAATTTGGGCACCCGTCAGCCGGGTAGCCCACCGGGGCCGAGTACATTTGAAATATGTCAAGTTCAAAATGTTGAAAAAGCTGATAAATTGGCTAAGTGTGGGAAGTGTACTCCCAGCCGGGGTACCGGCGGCCGGCCTACCTACCGGCTTCGCGTACATTTGAAATTTCAAGAAAAACTTTGAAAAAATTCATAGGTGTAGTGGGAGCCGGGTATCCGGTGGCCGGTCCCCCGGATATGAAAACATATGAGTGACTGAAGATTTGAAAAAAGTTTGGGCGCACTCAAAGATGGAAGGCCGACAGCCGGCCCGCCGGCAATGAGTGCCATTTGGAGCTTTAAAGTCATCTAAGTGTAGGAGTGCGTACCGAGAGCCGGCGTATCGACGGCCGGGTAGCCCACCGGCGCCGCGTACAAAGGCAAAAACGAACAAAAAATGAAGATGACATGTTTCTAAAGCCGGGTACCCGGCGGCCGGTCTGCCACCGGTTCTGGGCACATTTTTTCGGCCCTATATATCAATTATACCACCCATTTTTCACTCATAATTTCATTTTCGCTCTCTCTCACTAAAAATCACTTCCATATTACCCAACAAATCCTCTCAAACTCTCTATATCATCAAAAAAAAAGAAATCACCAACACAAGATTTGCTCATCAAATATTTTTCAACCTTTTTCAACCCAACTTCCACAACAAAACCCCAACTCAACCACAATCATTCTATATGGCGGGCAAGCACACAAGGGTAGAGGAGGTTCTCTCGGAAGCCAACTTGGCGGGAGACCCGAACTTTCCCGACCTAATCTTTGCCTCGGAGCCGCAAAGAAGTAAGTATTTCCTCTTTAAACAACGATCCCTCATCCCAACTAGATTCATATGTAGGACTTCCATGTCTTCAAGGCTAGATACCGAATTGAAAAAATTGTTTAAAGGTGTCGGGATGGAGGGAATGTACACCATACATAGGCTCACCTACCCAAGGCTCACTTGGGAATTTTTGAGCTTTTTTTCGTTGACTAAGAGAAGGAGTACACTAATGGTTCATGAGGTCTCGTTTTGATTGATGAATAAAAATATCACCATCTCGATCAAGCAATTTGGAGCTATCTTTGGACTAACCCACATGGAGGATAAAGAACCTCCGGAAAGTGTCCACTACTCAAGGGTTTGGGAGTCAATCTCGGGGCTTGACTTTGAAAAAGATGCCAAAAGGAGGGTAAATTTGGTGCACAATCCGGTGATACGGATATGGGCTCAGTTTATGGGGTTTACCGTATTTGGGGGCATGAGCCGTGGACGCTCCGGACCGAAGGCTTAAAATTTTGGCCTCCTATCTATACAAAAAACCCAAGTCATTCCAAATATGTTTCGCCCATCACATGACCCTCCACTGCCAAAAACTAGCCAATGCAACGACTCGCACCGTGCCCATCTACATTGGAGGCTTGATCACCCACGTAGCCAAAGCCAAAGCGGGTTTTAAAGAGCACATGACAAACCCCATCGGTGGTGAAACTCTTTTAGCCACCGACTATTTGACCCGAAAATTGGTGTGGATAAGGAAGAACGATTTGGATAACCTTAACTATTTGCAAATTAACAACCTCAACTTGATTGTACTCCCAAATGCTCAAAAAGTCGTTATCAAACATGATCAACCACTACCTCCTTGAAATAAAAGCACCTCGTGAACCTCAAGGGAGTGAAACCGCCCTTCCTCCAACAAGAACCTACGCCTGAGAAAGACAAGGCCCTACCTAAACCACAATGCAATACTCCATGCATATCTCCCATTTCCAACAAGCCCAAAAGCAACCCTCATCCTCTTCCCAACCTACGGAATACATACCTTTGCATCCCGCTTTCACCAACTTTTTCGAAAGAATGGACCTAGGGATGAAACAAATGAATGTTTTTAGAGGGGATTTTAATGAGTTTCGCACCTCTACCAATGAGAGGTTTGAAGCAGTGGAGAGAAGGCTTGACCACCTTTACTATGACCAAGCGGTGGGCCAATACCCAATCTTTGAAGACTATGCTAGTCGCGGGTTTGTCCAACCCCAAAGTCCTCACCCTTCCTACTATTTGTGGCCCGATGGCGGCTATAGTCAAGGACTCCGCGGGGATCTCAATATGAGACCCGACTACTTTAGCGGACCGGCCTTCCATGCTCCAAGCGATTACCAAGGAGGGGGGTGGTATCAAGGTCAAGAACCAAGGTTTGCTAGTGATCCGTGGAAATCGGGGTCGGATGGGCAACACATGGACATGGGCAACGAAGAGAAGGATGACCCGAATTTGACGATTGATGTTGATGATTTGATCGGTGGAGATGAGCAAGTGGATTATGGTTCCGATTATTGATCGGAAAAATTGATGATTGATAGAAGAGAAGATGAGCTACAAGCGTGAGCTCATGGCAATGGTGGCCCCCTAGGCATCTCGACCATGACCCGATGTAAGTTTAATTCTTCTTTTCTCCTTATTTGTTGATGTTTTGAGCTGCGTGGGAGGTCCCAAGACTCCAACAAGGCTCGGTTTGCCTCGCACCATTATGAGGCCATATTTTTATTGCTCCCATTTCAAAATCTAATATGACAAACACCTTTCCATGTAATCCAAACATAGCATGTATCATATAGTTAAGCTTGCATTGTAATATTTTCTAGATTAGCGCATGCATCACATTTGTAATATATTACGATTCTCATGCATAGCACTTAGTGTACTCACATTATATTATATAGCACTTGCATTGCACTACATTTAAAAAAAAGCTAATATTTGAAAAACAACAAAAAACACGTATTTCTCAATCGAAAATTGAAAAACATAAAAAAATTAGAAAAAATTAATTTCAAAAACACGTCTTTCAATTATGAATTTTCTCCACATATGTAAATAAATAAGTGTGGGGAGGAAATTCTCATATTTAAAAACCAAAAATATGTTATTTCATTTCAAATTAGGAAAAAAAAAAAATACGTTGCTTCATTTATCAATTTTTCTCCTCTACACATCATGTTGCATATAATAAGTATGGAGAGGATTAGGGGTGTTAACGAGCCGAGCCGAGCCCAAGCTTGGTCTTGCTCGGCTTGTGCTCAAGAAGCAAAAATCGATCTCGAGCTTAACCGAGCTTGTAAAAAATGTGATCGCTATCAAGCTTGCGAGCTTTAACACGAGCTCGAGCCTATATATTATTGTTAACTTTTTTATTTTTTTCCTTCCGATGTTTTTCAATAACAAGGCTTGAAGGTTACATGTGAAAATATTTAGCAAATCAGGGAGACATTTGATATGAGTGATAGAAAAATAAAATCATGATTTAATATTTTTATAAAATATGAGAAACATATTATCTAATCACACAATTTTGAGCCGCTCGCGAGCTTTTTGAGTCGAGCCAACCTTTTCTCGGCTTGACTCGTTAAGCTCTTGAGCCAATCCCGAGCCCGAGCCGAGTTTTGACCGAGCCGATCTCGAGTTGCCTGCAAGCTGTCTCGTCTCATTAACAGCCCTAGGGAGGAGTCCCGGAAAAAAAACAAGTTATTTCATTTCAAAAATTTGAAAAATACAAAAACAAGTTTTTTATTTTTAAGAAAAATTTTAAGTGTGGGGAGGGAAATATCCACTTTGTATATATTTGTAAATATTTGTATATATGCGAGAAAGTTTCAAAAAATGACTAAAAGTCGAAAAAATTCAAAAAACCCATAAATATTGCATTGTATATATTTGTTCGTCTAACCAATGGCACAGGCACTCATGGAGCTTTTGAAACAATAGGAGACTAGAAGGCCGCTTGGTATACGATTTCCTATCTTTTTCTCCTTTACCATCCCTTTCCCTTGATTATTCTTGTTTAGAGGAGGACGGAAATTGTTGATAAGAATGTTCCATTTTTAGATCTTGCGGTGTATGTTGATTGATGTGTTGTTAAGATTAGACCTTATTTGCATCTAGAGTAGTTGTATATATTGCTTGTAGGCACTTGTAAATACTCACATTCATATATGTACATATTAGGGTGCATGCATGCCATCTAGTTGCATTTTAAAACAAATTTCGACTAAATGCTAAGCTTGCAACAAGGTAGTAGACTAGGTTCACCGTTCCTAATGAGAGTTTTCTTTTATCTTACCTAGAAATTGGTGAAATTGTACATGAAAACTGAATTTACATTTGCATCAATGTAGGATAATCGCTCACTTGACCTTTCAATGTGAATCAAGTTTGGGTGGAATCTTCGCTCCACCTCAACCCTTATGTAAGGTCTTATTTGTAACTATGTTGAGGTGATCATTTAGACTTGGCGGCTATCTTTATCTTGGAAACAAAACACACACAAAAATGAGAAAACGAACAAAAACCCCTAAAATTTTCCATAAAAAATAGGGGAGAAGCAAAGTTTGTGTGATAACGTGGCGAATCTCAAGAGCGTCACGGATTGCTTTGTGGCGAATCTTAAAAACGCCTCTCTTATTTTCAAATAGAAGAGGTTATCTATCAATAAAAATTACATTGGGTTATAAATGAAACTACCGGACTTGTCAAGTTTGGTTCGGTTGTCTTGATGAGGGGTTGACCGTTTTTAGATTGTGTGAACTCATTCTTCCATATTTCGCATGCTACTTGTTGAGTTCATACCTTTTAGTTTCAAGACCACACTTGCCTTGCGGATTTCACCCTCCTCATTGGTGAAATCACGTGAGTTGAAAGGGCTACGGGTGTAGCTAAACCCGATTCGGCTATTATATTTAGAATAATTAAGCGGTGCTTATATCGTGCACATGCTTGAAACCGGAGTCCATTACTCGGTCTTTCTTTTTCATAGTCTTAGCTTACTCTAGGACGAGTAAAGTTTAAGTGTGGAGGGATTTGATATGTCTTAATTTTGTGTCGATTTGGCCCCCTTTCCTGAGTCATTTTAGTCTAGTTTCGTGTCATTCTTGCCATTCTAAGTGGTTTTTGGGCCAAAGCGGCTTAATCATGTGAAACGAGACATAGCATGGCGAACAAGGGAAGAAAAATAGGGAAATGAGTCAAGTGTGCCAAGAACCGGCTGGCCGGCGCCCGGCCCACCGGCTATGACTCACTCACCCTCAAAATTGGCCAAAGTTAGAATGTACGCGGCGCCGGCATTGGCACCAGCCGCCGGCTACCCGGGAATGAAGACATGTCCCCATACTTAGATGGATTTTGAAGAACAAGTTGCACCCAGAACCGGTAGGCCGGCGGCCGGCCCATCGGCGTGAGAAACAAATGGAAGAATGAAGACTGTGTATTGGCGACCTCGGTGCCGACAAGGGCACCGGCATTCGGGCCCCCGGCTGGGAGTACAAACTCCGTGTTTAGCATTTCCTTTCATTTGCGTAACCTTAATGAGGGAGATATTATATATACCCCCTCATAATCACATTAGAAGCACGAAACCCTAGATCTTAAGCCTCTATTTTAGATTATAATTAGTCTTAATCAAGTTGTAATTTTTTCATAATCAAACCCATAAATACTCTAGCTTTAGCTTGAATTATTATTAGTAGCACTTGGTTTTATGTTCTACTTGAGTTGTATCAAAGATTTGGAAATATTCATTTCTGAATAAATCCATTCCCTATTTAGTTGGTATAATTATTTCTCCTTAGCTTTATTTTCATATTATTATTGTTGAATCCTATTATTTATTTTGCTTTTAGATTGTTTATCTTCATGTTCATCTTTGCTTTGATTTACATCAATATGTTTGCTTGTGTCGAAATGAATATGTGTGAGTAGTCTCTTGGTAGGGTTTAAGGGAATCTTGTCTTAGCGAAAGCTAGTTAGGAGACCTTAGTTGAACCCGAGAAATTGGGGGATTTATCTAGACCATATTCGATTCCCTTGCTTCGTTGACCGCCTACCCTCCTTCTAGTGGACCAAGTGAACTCAACAACCTTAGTTTTTCCCTTCATTGATTTAAAACAACATCATTTAGTTTTAACTTTACGTTTCATTTTCATCTTAGTTTATAATCAATCAACCTCTTTCATTTGTTTGACTAAATAGAGACTTAAGCAAGCTAAGTAGAAACCCCCGCCATCTTTGCGAACGATCCCGATTTATACTACTTAAATTGGATTACTTTATAAATTGTTTTGATAAGGGTGATGATGACAAAACCCTCTATCAGATTTACTACCTTGAAGAAATCAATTGATAGTCTTAAATGACTAGTGCTTAAAGGGATTGGAAGTACTACTTATATCAACAAAGTGCACTTTCTTTTCTAGTATCCATGCGAAAGAACTACACAGTTAAGCGTGCTTGACTGGGAGTAATCTTAGGATCGGTGACCTTTTAGGAAGGTTCCTGGGATGTGCATGAGTGACGACAAAATGCACTGGAAAGGACCCGTGTTGATCTGTGAGCTATGTACATAGTCTGGCGAGCTACCGTGAGTGACCGCTCCCGACCCTAGGGTCGGGAGCAGGGGTGTTACATCCAATAATTAGATCATCGACACCATCGTAAGGGTTGTGGTGCGCAAGGTTATTGAGATCATTGGTAATGTGATGTAGCACCACTGTCTAGGAGATCAGATAGGAGTGTCGGTCAGTAGTAGAGGTATTGGTCGTGGCAATATTGGCCTTAAATTGAGCATTGGAGCGACGGTTAACTAGGGAATTGAATATTGGGAAAACATGCTTCAAGTCTAATCATATTTCAACATAGTGATCAACATGCTTGCACCACTCACATCGTCCCTTAAAGGGGTAGACTGGTTGGTTAGGACAAAGGCTGCTGGTGATGGGGAGGGAAGGCATGGGTGGTGGATTGAGGAAGAAGGCCCAAGGAGTTGTTGGGTTAGGAAAATTTACGAGGGTAGGGTGACTGGGCGTAGTGAACAGACATAGAAAGGTCAGTGGGAGTAGGAGTCGGTTTGTAGGTGAGGTCATGGTTGAGTAATTTCTCATGAAACACATGAAAAGAAATAAGAATAGTGCCACGAGCATGAACCGCGTCAATTACCGGTTTGTAGGACTCGTAATCAAGACCCTTAATTATCTTAGCAATAATGTCCTCGGCATCCATAGGTTTGCCGAGGTGAGCAAGTTCATCGGTGCAAGTCTCTATTGTCTCTAGACATCGATTGCATACATGTAATCACCGAGTTATATTGTCTCTAGAAATTGAACGAAAACGATCTTTTACCAGAAGAACGTGACCGCCAGACGGATTTCCATAAGTTTGCGCCAGAGTAGTCCATATTTCATGAGAAGTCTTGGCTTGAAGAAGAAGAAGAAGAGGAGGAGTGATGTCAGACTCTATTGTACCGAGAATGGCACTTTTGATATATTAAACGATCTTGACGAACTCAAGTGTTGTAGGCTGGGTTCGGGGTTTCTTTTTTGTCAGCGCTTGTGATAGTAGCCGAGGGACATGAGTGAGTACCATTCACATACTTGAAGAGATCGAAACCAATTAGTATATCCTCAATTTGTGTGGTCCATGAATGGTAGATTGAAGAGGTTAATTTGATACATTGATTTAGATTTAAGACTAGGAAGTGTAGGAACGGAATAAGGGGTTCATTGGAGTTTGGAATGTTGGTTGAACTTTGGCCAGCCGTGGAAAAAAGATGACGGAATTTTTTGAGAGGTGTGATTGACGCTCTGATACCATATAAGAGTAAGAGGAACCGGAAGAAAAGCTTAAATTATTACTAATTGGGGAAAGAACAATAAAAATTGATACACAAAGATAACAATGATTATATACTTGCTACAAATCTCCCTTGTAAGCTTATGACAGGTCAAATATTACCCACATTGGTATATAAGACAAAAATCAGAGTGCTTAGGGGCTAGGGATTTTACTCGATCCATCGTAAGCTTGTGACAGATATTATCCGTCACAAATGAGAATTTGTTTGGTTTGTGATATTTCGTTAATAGAACCCCACTCGGCTAGGCCACCACCGTGTTTAATATTCAGCTGCGATAATACTGATAATAATGCGACATGGAACTTTGGTTTATACGGCTATATGCCATGGTTATGGATGATGGACCCCTTAGAAAAAAAAAATGAATTAGCGGTCTTTATCAAGACAAAATTAAGTAATGAAGGGCTACGGACACATCGCTATATTCCTCCTATACCATCATTATTATAAATTCACGTATTGTCCACCCAACTGTATTACTCATGAATATTACTCATGTATCTAGGATAACCAACAACTTTACGTCTCCCTTTTTGTTTTGATGTAACCTTTCATCAACTATAATCCACAACTTATGATGACTCTTTTTGAATGTTCTAATTTAGAGAATGAATGAGGGTGTTGTATCACGTCTAGAGGGGGCAATTGGGTTAATGGGGTTGGTTTGGGTCAGGTTAAGTAGGATCTGGTATATCAGGTTTCGATCATAGTCGGTTTACTCTTCACGTTGAATTGGATTCGGGTCGTTGTTGGGTCGGGCCATTCGTTAATTCAATTTTGATTATTAAAATAGTTTTCGATCATTATTCGATTTAGTAACTTCATTATTAAGTCAAATGTATATGTACGTCAAAATTTTGGCAGGAAGTGTAGTGGATAGTGGACACTATTCTCAATATGGATGATTTTATTTATATGTTGAATTATTTGATACGACATTATTGCCGAGGAAGATAATATGTTGGTGTGACCTTAGTAGCTCCATAGGAGCTTATGGATTACTTCTTTCGTTTCATTGAATTCTTTACGTTTGCTTTTTAGGCATTATTCATAAGTTACAAGAATCTTTAATAAAACTTTTAATATAATAATATAAAAGATAGTCATGCGATATTTTATTTTAATTGTCTTACCGAATGCATTATGAAGATCAAATTTTTACAATTTTTAATAATATGTAACTAAAGATATGAAGAAAAGAAAACGAGCATTGATATATGTGCATAAAACAAACGTAAAGAACATATTAGAACGGAGGAAGTACAAGGTAGTAAAGGGAGAAATAGAGTAGAAAAAATATTTAGCTATTAATTTTATTAGTTGAAGTTATTGTATTAGTTGAAAGAATTTGTTTGTGAATTGTTCGTTGTGGATTTTTTGGATACATGACAATGGGAGGGCGTCTTTATTTATAGAGCTCCTTCTCATACTTCTACATCCCTATAAAACTCTAAAATATGACATTGTGAAGTGAACTAGGCATAGAATTCTCTAGAGTTCCTACAACTAATAGACATGTCTAAAAGGTTCTATATTATTGTAACACCCTCAATTACCCGACCGAGATGCTAAAGCATCTCGGTTGTCCGGGGTAGTAAATACAAAACTCCAATCAATAATATTCTATTATAAATTTACAAGTTTAGTCATACAACAACTTAACACTATAAATAAATACAACTAGTAATGCTACAACCTCTATCTCAATCTACTAACTCGACTCCATCCTCGTAGTACGGCCCAATTCCGAATGCATCATATAAACCTGCAAGTCAACTGCTCCTCATATGATCGAAAATATCATATGAATCAACACAGGCCGCCATGGAAATAGGTGACAAATACACAACCACACAAACGTCAGTTTCAATAATAAAATATGCATAATGCTAACAATGATGTAATTGATATATGCAAGTATGATTATGAAATGCAACCAAATATCATGCCAAGATCATACCTCCAACGTCACCCTCATACTCAACACATGGTGGCGGCACCGCAGCACGGCTCACCCCCACTACCCGGACCGCAGTCCAAAACAAGTACCGAGACGCACCTATGTACGACCACGGGCGCTAACCGGACCCCTGCCCGACGTTACGGCGCACCATAAGTTTTTCCATACTTAAGTCATTAATGTGCACATCTCTATTGGGGTGGGAAGCCATAATAGGCGACCTAAGTATGAGACGGTCTCCCAACCGCCTCACATATCCTCAACAACCGTCACACAATCACCACCATCATCCACCTCCAACAACCACATTCATAAATACAATGCATATTATCACATAAAGTCAACATATAAACCGTCTCATGCATCCTACATCTCATGTTATCATATGAATCTTCATTATTTGATGTCAAACATCCAATATCCACATTTATGCCACAATTCGATTATGCCAAATCATGAGACCAAATACTCATTTCTCATAACATGTTATAATGCACCCAATATCCCATTAAATCATCTTT
>JAOWBH010150825.1:0-12183 GCA_028566215.1 Silene coronaria | reverse complement strand
TGGTATAGGGAAAATGGTTTCTTCAAATCCCTCCCCCCCCCCCCCCCCCCCATTTCCCTCCTACCTTATTTCTTATCCAAACAAGGGAATTTGTTTCATTTCCCTCCCTTTCCCTCCATCCAAACACACCCTTAGGGAACAAGCATATACTATATGTTTAAAAACTCAAATAACGATGACGGTCCGCTATTCTACTGATGTGCTTGTTGGTTTCGAATTTTCTATGTCGTTCTCCGAAAACACCTTCTCTAAGGCTGGTTTCGATAAGTTGATTCTGGATTGTTCCCCGTCATTAGCCCTGTTAAGAATGGTGGTGGCCAGTAGGTCAGGTGGTGAGGAGTCGGTATTAGGTTGTGACGGTGTTTGGTGTATGCTGGTGGTGATGTGCAGTGGAGTAGTGTGATGTGGAAATGGGTGGGAAAGTTTGCGAGGGAAGGCAATAAAGGTGAACAAGGAATATTTTGATATAAGCGGTCATTTTAACCTGTTGTAGGAGGTTAAAATTAAGCCGGTATATTTTGAGAAAGTAATATACAAAGTTGAATTTATTCTAGGTTAAATATTGTAGTTCGATTTATTTTAAGAAGATGGGCAATAGTATGTATTATTCCTATGAATTAACCCTATTTTTCTTTATAATATGTCATCTTTTTGTTTTTTCAATTGATTTCGATGCATTAAATTGTACAAGGTTCACTAAACATATATGTAGACATGAATATGTATTCAATCAAACCAATGGTCGACACCAATATTTTAAAATTACATAGTTCTTAAATAAATAGATGTCTATTATAATGGTAAAAAATGATGAACTCTTGAAATATTTCTATTGGAAGAACACAAATTCTCATTTGTGACGGCTGATATTCGTCACAAGCCTGTGACGGGTCAAATAAAATTCAAATGGTTAGATAAGACAAATTATTTGGAATTTCCTAGACACTTTAATTATTGTATTATCTACTTATATGGATGATACTTGACCCATCACAAACTTGTGACGGACATACCCGGCACAAGGAAAACTTACTGAAAAACGAATTGTTGGTGGCCTCTTACAAAGGACAAGTTGGCAAGTACGTTGTCCCGTCGAGAGGCATGCTGGACTATAATACTAATCCAATGATTGATCCTTCTCACCTTCAACGTACATACCTCGCCCTTTACAAGGTTGACCTGCGAATATACACGTTATTTCCTCCATTCCAATTACTTATTTATTACCTTTTTTATTCATTTTGAATTGATAATTGAAGTGAAGCGAGTGGTTGTACCATTTGAGTGGAAGCTACGTGATTCACTATAACATTCACTTACCATTTTGTACTTCCAATTTTTTGTCATATGGGGTACACTACGCTACCTATAATCTTAAATAGTTACCTAAATAAAAATACATATGCTCTAGTATACAGATGTCGAAAAATATAGTTAGAGTGTTATGTTAGAGACCGTACAATCACGCAAATGAGGTGAAAATAAGTGTGTGGAGAGAGTACTTGATCATATGAGGCGACAGTTAGTAAACCTAATGTATGTTAATAAAAAAAAATTATGAGGAATAGTTTAATCAAGGGTAATAAATGATTTGGATGTAGGGTGTAAAAGGTTTGGCAAAATTGTGCATGTTACTATTAGGTTGACTTTCTTATTAGTAGGCTGCATGAACATTGCATAATCGAGGTGGCAATAGTCGTTCGTTAGCATGTTCACTAATCTCCATTCCATATGATATAACGTGAATGAATTATTATACATAACCCATCAATCAATACTAATACTAACTAATATTATACATTAATCCTAATTGTTTTATATTACTACGAATGTTGACATTCTACCCTGCAATAATCAAGGGACTTATGCTCAATCTCTTTTAAGTATAAAATCCCATGTAGCATGCATGTTTAAAATCACATTAACTACTTGTACAAAAAACATACATTCTTCTTGTCTTCTTTGTCAGAGAGAACTAATAATAATCTCTGCTAGAATGACAACTCAAAAGCTAGTCTCCGTCTTCACTGTTTTTGCCATGTTTGTCGTCATGGCGAATGCAAACGGCCTTGATCTCGACTATTACAAATATTCATGCCCTAATGCTGAGGCTATTGCTAAGAGAATAACAGAACAGTATGTTGGTCATGTTCCAAACTTTGCTCCTGGATTGCTTAGAATGCACTTCCACGATTGTATCGTTAGGGTATGTATATTCAATACTCATTATTACTTTACTTTTTATTTCTTCAACTAAACCGATTTTTGGCATTAGGGCTATTGCAAAATTGTCATTAGTCTTACGTATTATTGTTTTACTCCCTTCGTCCTAATTAAAAAAAAAAAAAAAAAAAGTTATCTTTGGTTAAAATATTCCCGACAAACAATAACAAATGTTAAGAAAATCAAGAACATTTGGTTAACTGGCTAACTACTCAAGCTTAGAAATCACTTTGAACGAGTTTGAGCCAAACTTTGACCTCTAAGATTTAAAAGGTTCATCTAAACCGTTGCAAGCCATTTGCACCTATAATTGTTCCTTTTTAAGTTTTATTTTGTGGGTTATTTCTTACCCAAAAGAAAACGTACTGAATTGAATTGAATGACACAAAAAAATGTGAATCCAAATGCATATAGGATGTAGCATACTAACCTCTAAACCATCTCTCACTTATGTCCGTGTAAAAGAAAATGAAGTTTGAAAGGTGAATGATAATATACTAGTATAGATCCCGTGCTAATGCGCGGTTTTTTAGAAAGAGATATCAAATATTTCAATAATTACACCACTTGTATAACTCCATTTAAAATTTAATCATAAAATTTACTATTAGTAATGTTTGGTATTAAAAGGTAGAAAGTCTTGTAGAAGATTTAACACTTTTACTGCTAATAAGATTATCAGTTTTACTATATTTATATTATTAACTTTAATTTAAAAAATATTGTTGTTATATTATTATATATGCTAAAGGCGCAATATAAACGTGAAGTAATGACTAATGACACTCGTAGTACAATCGGATAAGATATGTGTTGTAATGAATATACTTATGTACTCCGTATATGTTATATAAAACATTTAAAAATTTAACCAAAATTAATGTTCACATAATATGGAGTAATGATAGATAATAAGTTAAAGAGAAAAGAAAAAAAATATATAATTCGTAAGTTTTTACGTTCTAGAAGTAAAAATATTTATGAATACTATGAATTTGTAGTACATAAGTTTGTATCAAAACACGGAATAGTAGAATTATTTAGAAAATATTTGCTAAAAATGTATTCGTGGCCATCATCCTTAGTTTTACAAATAATAACAGTAAAATGTTTCTATCACATCATATGTTTAATTAGTGAAATTTCATTTGTGTAACAAAATCAGAATATCTAATTAATATGTTTATACAAATTTAAAAAATATTATACCCTTTTTAAATGAAATAGAGTTATTTATTGTTTAGATAGTAGGACCCACTTGTAGATATGATGTAATGATAAAGGCTAATTATAGAATAATTCATTTAGGCGGAAAATTTTTAATAAGCTCTTAATCTTTTAGTATAAGGGGGATTTATAATTTTTAAATTTGCGTATTTAATATTTCACTCCATTGTATTCTGATATAAAACAAAAAATAGAAATAGAAAACTAATCAAACAAAATTAAGTTAAGTTGTGATTTTGTTAATGAATTTTTTTTTTTTTTGGCATGAATGGCTAAGAGTAATTATGTGTTAAGTTATTTTTTACAGTAATAATTATTGCATTACTGAAAAATTTAGCAATTTATGGTCTAATACCAATTTTATTTTATTTTAATGAAAAATTTATTTATGAATTTATTTATAATAATATATTCATTGAAAAGATAATAATGTAATGAAAGAAAATTTTACTTATTACCTAATTTAGCTAGATGTCTTTTGGAAGGAAAATTAAGAGAGTTTTTATTCTCTTAGTAGTGAGGGGGATTCTATTTGGTTGATTCCAAACATTTTACCTCCATTTAGGTTTCCTCTTTTAATTTACCTAAACCAAATAAATAAACAGATTTTCTAGATCTGATAAACACGTCAGGTCGTGTCAGATTCGAATTTGTGTCGCATGTAAACGGGTCACAAACCATCCAACCCAAACTCGACCCAATTAAATCTCGTATCGTGTTCGTGTCGACCCACTTACATAGATGGGTCATAAAGCCTCAACCCTAACCCGTTAGTTTCGTGTCGAGTTCATGTCGAGTTTTCGTGCCATGTCCATATTTGGAAAGTTTAAGTATATTTATGTGATGGATGATCAAGAAATTTTTTGATTAATTTAGTAAGCAGGTTATTCGTGTCGGGTTCGTGTCTAGAGAGCTCAACCCAAACCCAACCCAATTAAATATCGTGCCGTGTTCGTGTCGACCCACTTACATAAATGGGTCATTAAGCCTCAACCCAAACTCATTAATTTCGTGTCGGGTTCGTATCGTGTTTTCGTGTCATGTCATATTTTGCCGGCTATAAGATTTTCTGATTCAGTTTGGTATTTTTAACACATCATCCTTTTATGATATCTAAATATTTATTTTTAAAATTTAATACTTTATGTATCAAATAGGGAGATGGTGGAACACGAAAATGGGACAAAAATTCGGACTCGTTTAGGGTAAAGAAAAATCAATTGAAAAAGTCATGTCGCTCGTGTGTCAGTGGTGACAATAAGATCAATAAGATAACATTTTTAAAAAAAATACAATTTTATAAAAATTAAATCATGTTTATGAATGGAGAGACAGTTTTTAAGTTATTGAGGCCGCCTCAATAAACTTGTTGAGAGATCGTCTCTCATGAGACCTACTCCTTCAACAATATACCACATTTAGTGACGAAATCTTTTCCAAAGGGGTCAATGGATTTGGAGTGGTTCTTATTAAACACAAATTCTTATTTAAGATTAGTGTATCGGTCACGGATCAAGTAGTATGAACATAACAAAAGCAGAATGTATGAGAAGATGTCTTATATACTCCAGTGGTTTGATATTTGACATGTTCTGTAAAGACGGATATCTCCGTCTTAAGTAAGAAGTACATCTTAAGGGATTATTAAAATTAAATTTGGAGGTTAGCACTTAGCACTACCAAGTTGGTAAATGACAACCCCTTGACGATGGAGAAGGCTTTTTTTAGCGTTTGATGAGGAGAGATCACAGATTTGATTATGTACTTTCAGCTGACAAGATAAAGACACTGCTCAAAGTTAAAGGCAAGTTAAAAGGTGAATTTCTCAGAAATTTTATCCATAATTTCTACAATCAGTGAAATTAACACGTACAAACAAAATATAGAGGAAAATTCGGATAGTCGAGAGAAGATTTACTGGGATTCCTTGGAGACTAATGAATAGAAAGAAACGAATGTTACAAGTGTGAAGTAGTGAGTGAGAGCTACAGATTCATCGGGGTCGTGAAAGGAGGGAGCATGACAGGCTCGGTTTTACGATCACCCATACATATACATACATACAACACAGCAGATATTGCCAATATATACGATTATTGAAAAGAATGCTGAATGATGTACAAAAAAAGACATTTTCTCCTATTAAGTTCATCTCGTCCGAGGAGATTGGCTCTTCAATTTGGGTATTTTGAACTGGGATGTGAATAATCTTGGAGTGTTGTCTTCTATGTTTATCACGTCCTCCTGTTTTCTCTTTGACCGTTTAGTACCCTGAAACAGATCAGCCTTCACTAATTAAACATTATGACAATCACCAAAACACTACCAAATAATACAAGACTGCCAATCAATATGTACAAATGTCTACTATTATTGACCGTATTTTCTAGTTTCGCTAAGAACCCAAAACTTGATTAGAAAAACCCGGGGCTTAAGGATGATACAAGAGCTTTTTTGTCCAAAATAATGCTTAAAAATTAACAAATTATAACAAAAGGGTCCATTTGAAACTTATTATTAATAATGGGTCCACGTCGAAGTTGAATCTGGATATATAAAAAACTGCTTCAGAAACAAGTCCCTCAATCACTGAGCGGTTGGCCATGACTTCTACAAAAAAAAGAACTTAAGGGAGTCTAACCCAGAGTTCTACCCCTTCATTCTTCATATCCTAACCACTACACCAAGCGAAATACAGTGACTTTATTCACGAGCTTAAAACAAAATTAGAGACTTGATCTGCACTCTGCGGCAGTTAGGGAGACCACATGCTACTTTAGAGTTAAGCGCTAAAGTAACGTAAAAATTCGCTTGGTCTAGTGGTTAGAATATGAACCATAAGTTTGATTTCGTTTGGGCATTATTGGTCGTTTTTCCCCCAAAACTGTATAGTTGGCTATAAAGTCGCTCCATCACTAGCAAACTGTTCAGCAACTTATATCCAAAGCCGTTTTTAAAATATTCCAATCCTACGTGGTCCATTGTTGATAATAAGTTTCAAATGAACCCTCTTTTGTAATTTGTTTATTTTTACACATTAAAATTGGAATAAAAATCCAGTTTAAAGGTCTCAACTATACATACTCCGTAGTATACAGCAAACAAAAGGCAAAAAGGAGAGGAAGAAAGAAGATGCTGGTCAATTTCATAGCAAACCCAGTGTATCCAAAACCAGAAGGCATGAGGTTAGAGGGATAGCCACAGAATGTCCTCAGATACTGTTTTCATGTCGTCTCAAACTAAAATGTCCTTTCATTAGTCTAAGGGCTTGTTTGACTTGAAGGTTTTGGAGGGATAGCCACAAAATGTCCTTAAAAACTGTTTTCATGTCCTTCCCCTTCCCTTCCCTTCCCTCCCCTCCCCAGGAAAGTATAGTCACTGGGGCTTCAGATAACCCAAGAAAGTAAGAAACGGTTCACTAGGCAAGAATGTGTAGAGGGTTTGGAGATAAGTAACAAGAATAAATCAACTTACTTTCTCAGAGACAAGCTGTGCAGAAGACACTTCTTGCTTTGGAACTGCTGCGCATTCTCTACTGCTACCATTTCCTTGGCTCCTCAACCTAGAAGATGATGGTTCTCTTGTGCAACCACGTAAAACCGGCGTACTGTTGACGGTTTTACTTCTTAATAAGTTTAATTCCTGAGAAAGTGAGGCTATTTCTCCATTTTTGAGGTTTAGCTCAACCCCCAACTTATTCAATTCGGCTCTTAGAGTTGCAGTGGCCGACTCTTGCTGTGGAGAAAGTGATCCTTTCTCCAGATCAAGACTCTCTCCATTCCTACTTCTTCTTCTGCGTTTAGAGCTACAAGGTGAAGGTTCAGCTGTGCATCTCTTCAAAGGAGGTCTTTCAGCAGGCCTTTTAAATCTTAACAGGTCCAGTTCTTTAGAGCATCTGCTAATGATTTCATCTTTTTGCCGTGCTTCAGCCACCAGCTTGTTAACTGTCTGATCCTTTACCGAGTTCGACATCTGCAATTGCTCTAACGTACCCAAAAGTGTCATGATCTTCTCATTTGCTTTATTGATTTCATCATTCTTGGCTTGAAGCAGGCGAGTAAAATGGCCCTCTTTTTCCCTATACTGATTCCAGACAAACTTAATCTCTGCCCTAAGGGATGACACTTCATCACTATTCTTCACGGAAAGCTTCTCATATTCTCGTTTCAGAGTTGCGACTTCCTTTTCTAGCATCTTATGTTGCTCAGATGCTGCCCCTGGAGAGCTATCTTTACCACCTTTTGTTCTCAGAATCTCATACAGCCAATCTGGATCAATATCCTTCAACACAAAGAATAGTTACAAAACCGCATAATCCTAGCAATTGGGTCATCAACTTCAAGTAAGTAGCAACATTACTCTGAAGTGTTACAAGAATTCTCACCTCCTGATCAGGACATCTATGAGACAGAATGTCAAACCAGGCTTTATAATCATCAAGGTCACTTCTTGCATTATCTGCATTTGTCATGAGAAAATATAAGGCAATATGTCACATTAGGTCAAGCAAAGAAAAAAGTAACTACACAGGTTGACAATACGAACGCGTAAATTTTTTGTCATCTGACTGTATAAGATACGAACGAATGTAAAATTTTACTGAATTTGCTATATAAGACCTCACTAACTTTTATTGATGGTTCTTTAATTTGCATTACACGCAACACCCCCAAACTTCCTGGCGATGCCACTGCCTCCAATGCCCCATTTTTTTCAATCGAAATAGTAACATGAGTTTCCACGCAAAGATCACTCAAGTAGACAAAACATAAAAACATACAGAGTATACAAGTAAAACTACCTAGATAATCCATTAGACATTGTCTCAACAATGCATAGTTCAAGATCCACCTCCTCCAATCTTCTATTTTTAAAGGTCTCAAATTTAGGACAAATTGAGAGAAGGAAACTAAGGGAACGAAGTTTCATAAAAATCAAGATTCAAGAGTATTAACTCCCTTGCTGCACAGATAGTCAGATAGTCCAGCATTATAACTGCCACACAAGGCATGCCACGTCACATGACAGCAGACAACAAAAGAAGAGGTGCAACAATAGCGAAGTTCTATCAAAATAATCCTTCTACGAGACAGTCACAACCCAACTTCGTTCTTTTAGGGCTATTGCAACTTGACAAGTTTACAAAAGGACGCATTCAGTTTACGAGAGGTCAAGTGTCACAAATAGTGCCAATGTACCTAAAGTGCCGGAACAAAGGGCTTCTACACAAAAACCATTTCAACGTCAACAATTCAGTGGGCGAACTAGGATTTAGAGTTAGGGGGTGAAAATTCTCAGGAGGGCGAAATGGCAAATACTAATGGAATACAATAAAGTACGAAAAAAAATCGAAATTTTTAGGTAAATTTTCCAAAATTTCAATTGTTTGGGATGCGATGACCTCTGCTAGCCCCTAGTTCCGCCACTGCAACAATCATATTCAAATTAACTAACTAATTGCATCATTGTATGGATTCTAAATTTCTAATCATACCTTAAAACCAATCAAATTAGCAAAAAAAAATCGAACTTTGTTTCATAATGCCAAAACCCTAACAACAAACGCCCCTAAAAATATGAAACCCTAAATCAAACAAACTCAAAATAAAACTAATTTGACAATGCAAGAAAAAAGATTAATTAATAACAATAACAATACCTAATTTGCTTTTATAAACAAAAGCTTCATTTTTATTTAAACGAAGCAATAATCTAGCCTTTACAATCTCAACCAAATTATCCAACTTGCATCCCTCCAATTGTCGCTGCAACTGCAAAAAAAATACCCAAGTTCCCAAATCAATCAAAACCCTAAAATTCCAACAAAAACCCTAAATTCTCAAATTTCAACAAGAAACAACAAAAGGGTACCTCAGAAACATGATTTTGTAGTAAACCAACTTCGGAATTCCAACTTTGGTGAAGATTTTCGTCACGTTTTTTAAATAAGATGCGTTCTTGGAGAAGAGAATCGTTTTTAAATTTTTCTTGTTGCAATAAATTTTTAAGAGCTTTGAATATAATTTCCCATCTTTGACGATCTGTACTGGGTTTTTCCTGTTGTTGTTGTTGATTGGGTGTTGCTCGTTTGCTTCTTGTTATCGCCATTGTTGTTGGTTTAAGGTTAATTAAGAATTATTTAATGATTAATTGTAATTGGAGAAGATGAAGATTATGAAGATAATAATAATAGTGAAAGAAGTGAGAGAGAGTGTATCGTGTGAGGAGCGGAAAAAAGGAAAATGGGAAAGTGGCGGATTCTGATGAAAATATTACCGTTTGAAATTCGTGCCGAGGATATAACGGTCATTTTCTTGGCGTTATCAACTTATGGAATGGGGACTGCATTTGGTGCACAAATGCCCTTTCCTTCCGTCATAAATGAGAATTTGTCTTCCTTCTTTTGCTAATAAATTAAGGCACATACTCTCATTTAAGTCGGATACTATCCGTTTTAGGTTTACAATGTAGATCAAATACATATCAAATCACCCTGCATAAAAAATGCCAAAAATTTGTCATTATTACCACTATGTGGTAGTATTGATCCGGCTTAAGTTTAAAACGGATAGTGTTCATCTTAAGCAAGACTTACTGTAATTAAGGATGAGAGTTGATCGATTTATCCGACCTAGAGCAAACGAGTTAGACCTCGAGGGGGGCGGTTTGAGTCTTAATTGTTCAGATCTACTTAATATGGGATCTGCTATATCAAAGAAGTACTGATTGAGTCTCAACCATTATCATAATGTTTTTGATTAAGATGATCACCTCACATGCAATCAGGGTCTGATAACTCTTAGATCCCAAGATCAAATCCGGGCCTTATACAGTATCAACTTTTCAACCTCAAACAACATTCGAGTGAATGAACGTGTTAAGGTGTAATAAACTAATAATCATTGATTGAGACTCTGAATCAAACCAACATACACACTTTCACGCACTTATCTATCACAAATTCTCATATGTTAAATCACTATTCCGTCATAAACTTGTAACCTCTCACAAAGAACTTGTGGAAGAGAGCTATGAAAAACGACAAACTTATAACTATTACAAGAAAAACGATCTACTTAACTATAAATCTAAATACAAATCTCGCCTTATCCAACTCAAACCTGCATTTCACCATCTTCCCTCAACTTCCCCATTTGAGTACAATGCGTCTTGCTTGTGACGGGTCGAATTTGAAGACGGGTAATTTGTGAGAGAGAATGGGTAGAGGGGACAAAGGAGGGACCCCTCATGTGCTTCTCCACTCACCCTAAATGAGTTTTTTGTGATGGGAAACGATATCCGTCTCTTACAAGAGACGGATACCTCCCGTCACAAGTAAGAATTTGTGATTTGAGTATTTGACTCAAGTAAACAAGCATTGCCAACTTATCCATAACCAACCCATGAAAAAGCATATCTCAAACATCACATATAGAATGGTGTGATATGTCGGCATTAATTGGTGAAAAAACAACATTTTTACATCGACATTAAAGTGGGTCCCATAAAATGCATAAATTAGCTCAAATTTTGATAAATCTTAAATTTTAAAGTTTTAATGATGAAAAGATTATAGGGTGATGAAAAGTATTATTTTTTACATGAAATATTAGTTTAATGGAAGAAAGTCTAATTGTTTCCATATTTAAGTTAGAGCATTTTTTAAAAATTCTTATTGTCTTAGTAGATAGGAGATAGTTTGAGACGTGCCCCTAAAAGCAATTTTGTTTTATTATATGTACTATTTGGTAAAACTAATTGAAAAGGTAACTGAAACCTGAAAATGTAGCTGAAAATTGAAAAGGTGACTGAAACCTGAAAATGTAACTAATAAGGTAGCTGAAAATTTAGAGCTGATAAGGTAACTGATTATATAAAAATATGTTTGGCAAACTAACCGAAAAGATAATTGATTTTGATAAAATGACGTAAAAGGATATGATAATTATTTAATAGTATAAATTTAAGGGGCAAAAGAGGAAAATCAACTCAAATTAGGTACCAGAAATCTGAAAAAAAAACTCTAGGTAACATTTCATTTCAGGTAGCTTATTTGACCAAATAAGATACTTGCCAAACGCTTACAAAAAAATAAGGTACCTGAAATCTTGGTCAAATAAGTTACTTTGACCAAATCAAGTACCTGAAATGCATTGCCAAACGGAGCCGTAGCTATGCATAGATTGCTCCACACGCCTTTGACTACCGATCTTTGTCAATTATAAGATGATAAGTGGAAGTGGCTAATTATATGATGACAAGTGAATTAAATTGAGTGTGAAAAATCAATTATTTATCAAATGCTATTTTAAAATAAAAATGACAACAAATGAGACACCCAAAATGATGATTGGAACGATAGGAGTAATAAATTGGGAGAGCATGTTTAGCACTTTCAAAGCGTCTTACTTGTGACAGGCTATTCCCGTCACAAGCTTGTGACCTCTCACAAAAGGGAGAGAGCAGACAAGGTGGGGCACCCCCCATGTGCTTCTCACTCACCCCTAAATGAGTATTTTGTGAGAGAAAACGGTATCCGTCACTCGCTTGTGACGGATACCTTCCTTCACAAGTGAGATTTCATCGACATAGCCAGACAACGTATGAGCTCTACGTAAGAAAAACGGATATTTCCCATGGTACCATCGAACTTTGACAGATTACACATGGTACCCCTCATTTTAAGTTTCTACATATGGTACCCCTGTGTTTACCTTTTTCTTTCCCAAAATA
>JAOWBH010150814.1:0-12183 GCA_028566215.1 Silene coronaria | reverse complement strand
GGTTTCGGGCCGGGTCATTTTGGGTCGGGTCTGTACGGGTCTATGAAAGCTCGGGTCAGTTTTGGGTCGGGTCGGGTCAATTTGGGTTTCAGGTGTCATTCGGGTGTGACATTTCGGGTCTCGGGTCAGCTTATTCGGGTCGGGTCGGGTTGATTTTGCCAGGTCTACTCACAAGCAGTCTCGTTTCATTGTGATTCCTAGTTGAGAATATTATCAAGAGTGCAGTATGACACCATGTATTGTTTTGGTTTCATGTTTTATACTAAACTCGTTTTAAACTTAAGATAAGAATTATACGTGATCGTCTCAAACAAAAATGGTGGAAAAGTAAATTAATCCATATAAATGGAGTAATTAAAAAAGGGTGGAAGGGCAAGTACGCAAGATTGGGCAAGACTGGAAAAGGGTTGTCAGAGAGACAGAGAAAAGGAAAATGATAGGTAGCGTAGGAAGTAGTGAATAGAGAGGATGCATTCTTTTCTTCTTGATAGTGTTACTGAATTTGTAAGCAAATAAAATAAAAAGTGAATAAAAAGTGAGAAAACGTAACATCCATGCAAATTGCGAATTGTCTTTAAACGTAGGTACAAACAACAAACCTGACTTAGCTTTCTTTTCATCTGTCCACATTTGCACGAGCGGCCCATATTCTTCGCTGATCAGGTGCTGCTCCCCCTCCTCCCTTATAGGCCCTTTCTTTCACTCACTCCGGCCCACTACAACACCCCCCTCTTTAAAGTACCTACACTCCCTTTTTCATTTTTATTTATTTTTTTCATTTTTTTTCTTAAAGGCCAATTAGAACAAACTTATCTTAAGACAATTTTACATAAAATTAATAAATATAAATATTTTGCTTTGAATACTTTGTTTGACGCCGCATTTAATTAGTTTATTTAATAACAACAATATTAGAGTGAATTTCAATGTGATTTGAGGTCGGCTGACATTGAATAATCCATTAAAACTGTTCCTAGACGATTGGTTGATCGTACACCTCAAAAAGAGGGGGAATGAAACATAATCCTATAGTCAAGTTAAACTTGTAGGTTTGAAAATCAAAGTTTCAATTTCTTTTCTAAAAACATACAAAGTAGAATTGAAATCTAAAATGCAAATTAAAACGAGGTTTTGAAAATCGAACTTTTATTTTGATCAAGAGGACAAAATCGTTACTTCTAGTAGCGATTTATTCCTCTAAGGGTAAAATTGCATAAAATTTGTAAAGGAACAAAAAAAAGTGATGTCATGGATCCATTGGAATAAAAAAGTTTGAAATCGACCCTAAGCATGAATTAGTTTGCTTAATTAATAACCCTAATCTGGAAAAAAATCATAAAGGAGCGCATGCAAAAGGGGTGAGCAATTACTTCAAGTAGCGATTTATTTTTCTAAGGGTAAAATGGACTGGACCAGATCGAATGCTTTTAGGTCCAGTTCGATTTTGGACCGATGCCCAGCCCTATGCAAAACTATATAGGTGAATTAATATTTACAAATTCTTATTTGAAATAGGTATTTCCGTCCTAAGTTTAAGCAAGACTTGTCAAACAACATAAATAAGACAAAAGAATAATCCATAGTAAAAATAATAGATTTGTCATGTATATACATAAATGGAATGATACCTAACCCGTTTTTAAAAACACTAACCGAATAGTATTTATACTCAATCATAGCCTCGTAGAGTCATAGCCTCATACTCTGATATGTAATAGCCTAGTGATGACAAAAAATTTTGCATCTTATATATTATCGCTCCATACTTGGGTGACAGCTTCTATATTAATAGCTGAATAATTGGAGTTGTAGCTAAGACATAGATTGGGTCATATCCATATGGAGATTTGAACATAAATTATGTGTTTGTCTTTACTAAAAATGGGGTACATAAATGGACTTTATTGGACTAGGCACTAGCCTAAATCTTTTGCTGTTGATTAACTGCCGTATGGAGTGTTTGATTGGATAATAAACATAGAAGAGATTGAAACATGATTCCCATCCTCAGTAGGAAGCAATCAACCTAGCTGAGTGAACAAAAATTTATGATTCAACTAACCCTTGAATCCTTGATAGTAACTCCGTCCCAAGTTGAGTTTTTTTTGGCCATATTATCCCTATTATCTGAATTAAAATTAAGATTTGAAATGAGACTAGACATAAGGATCTCAACAATTCTGATATAGAAGTGTCAGTCAGAAACACTAACAGTAAGGAAGACATTTGGTGGGAGAAACCTAAAGATGGGTTTCTGAAGCTAAATTTCGATGGATTGAAAATAGATGAAAATAAAGCTGCTTTAGGATATTCTATAAGATATCATAATGGCAAGGTCGTTTTATTAGGAGTAAAAAAGTGCGGTTCTAGTAGTATTTTTGTTGCAAAGCTCTCGCTTTAAAAGAAGGTATTTTAGCAGCTAAACACTTAGGAATATCAAAGTTAATTGTGGAAGAGGATAATCTATATGTTATCAACTCATTTCGTATTACTTGACAAATTCTTTAGAAATTTCTAGTATTATCAAGGATGTAAAATTAGATCTTCATTTTTTCGATGAAGTGATAATTTAACATTGCTTTTGTGAAGCCAACAAAGTTGCTGACTTTATGGCTTCTATTGGACATGATTGTCCAACTCTTTCGAGGTGGTTTGAAAGCCGGTGGTTTCAACTTATCTCACTCATTTGAAAGGATGAGATTGGTTGGTATTATCCTAGAAGATCAATCTAGTTTGCTTACCTTTAAAAAAAATGAATTGAAATTACTTAAACACCAAGTCAATTTGCACAACGAATAGAGTAATAATTTCCATATTAGGTCTTGTTCTTCTAGGTTGAATTGAGCTGAATTAAATTGAAACTTGCTAAAATAAATAAAGTTGAGATAAGCTGAGTTGAACTGAAGTGTGGTGAGCAGAACTGAATTGAGTAGAATGAGAGCTGAAATAAAGCTGTAAAGAATAAGACCTTAGTACCTATTCACAGATTAGTTTTTCTTTGGCGACGTTATCCATATTCGCAAGTTTTTTTTTGCCATATTATGGATATTAAGTAAATTTCAAATAGGGTAATAGTGAAGGTTCAAACCACTTTATTACATGGTGAAATGTTTGCTTGGACCGAACCAGCGACCCAGTGATTGAAATTTAGGAGCCCTTATATCAGATCAGAGAGCAACTGGTCTGGTCCAACCCGGCCAAACTGGTTTACTGGGCTGACCCAGTTTTTAAAAACAAATGAGTCTATCACAACCATCCTTGCTTCACCCCGACAACATAACAAGATACATAGTTTTTCGGTTAAATAAGTTGATTTACAGAAAACCCATAACTTTAATTTGTAGATCAATTAAGTAAGTTTTTGTAAACAATTACATACACGGCCCAATAACTTTGTGAAAAAATTCAGCAACCATATGAATATTTTTGATAACATTACTTAGCTCAAGAGATCGATCTTGTTTTAATTCAATGGTAAAGTTGACCATCATCTTGATAAGAACTAAATAAATTTATTAGACAGCCCAATAATTTTGTGAAAAAGTCGGTAACTATATGTTCTTTTCTTTTGGTTCAAATAAACGCACTATGTCGCGGGTGTGAATTAAGTGTGTAACTATATGTAACAAATTAATAATTATACGGAGCTCAATTTGAGATGGATCCGATAAAAGCAATGGTAAAGTTGAGAATGGTCTTGATAAGCCGAGTAGAGTGAAGTCGTTTCTACAAGCAACATAAAAGGAGTAAAGCATTGCGTAAGAACTATGAAGTTCCCATGGTTGACTAGTTGGCTATTTGTAGAAGATCAATTAACAAGTCGCCATCTCATCATCGTCGGTCACTGATTGATAGGCCTCAATTCAAGAAACAAACTTCCTAATTTCGTATGAATAATTCGTCTAACGTGTCCCTCATTAACTTGACTGAATTATTCAAATACACCATATCATCATATTTTGTGTATTAAAGAATTTTAAAAAATAATCTTACTTGTCTTTTTCATTCTTTCGTAAGGGAATAATCTTTGTTGCTTGTATCAACTTTTCCAATCTTACTGTCTCAATTGTTCTTAGATGAAAGAAGTTAGCTCTTGTTGATAACAATCCGATTTTAGAGATTAAGGCCAAAAAAAAATTGAAAACTTAAATTGTCACAATTTTAGAGATTGATCAATTGAGTATTAATATATTTGACTACATCTAAATACAAACTAGTAACCAAAATATATACATATTCGTCAAAAATATCTCATAATTTTTATTTACTATGAAATAAATTATTATATATGAGACTTTTTTATCTAATATTTTGCGCAAAATTTAACTAGTATCAATTCGAGCTCATGTTCCAATTAGACACATGTTATTATCTTCAAATTATTTGTTGATTAGGTTAATAGTAAAAGTGAAGGGTAAAACGTACAAAATGTGATTATTTTACGTTAAAATGTGAATAATTCCTGATAAATACGGAATTACTTTTTCACATATAAACTTTACTCTTTCACATATATTTTTTCATAAAGTTTCCATACCATACCCTTATTTCTCTAATCATAATCAAATTAACTCTTATACTCCATCTTTCGCTAAAATTGAATCTAATTAATTTAAAAACTTAACAATGGATTATAATTCTTCGATTAGTGAAGTAATTTTCGTTTTTAGCGATTATTAATACTTCTTATTGAAATTAATTAAGTTTAATCATTAGTGAAATTTATATGCTTAAAAATTATTATTAATTAGGTTTTATATATGGATGGATGGTGGAAGGCATGGAGGCTAGGGTGGTTGACGGTTGCTCTGGGTGTGCGCGCGATAGCTAGGTGGTGGTGCAGTAATGGTGGTGCGATGAGGGTGTTGCGGGTGCGATGGGGTGTTGCGGGTGCGATGGAGTCGAGGGATAGAGTCGGGTTGTCGGCTGGGGTACGGCTGGACTAGAGTCGTGACAAGGAGGGTGGTGCGAACGGTTGGAGGCTGGAGCTGCTGTCGGTTGGGATAGGGATGGCGATGGTGGAGTGGTGGCAGGGAAGGGAGATGACGGAGTCCGCCTTTTTATATTTGCTATTTTTTTTTATATTACTGATAACTTGTAATTTGTTCTTTTCTAAATAATAATTAGGTTTTTTTTTTCTTTTTAGTTCATTGATTAACATAATTTGAACGGAGGTTTGGCGGCAACGGGACTAGCCGGAGATAATGAACTGAGGTGGTGGTGAAGGGAGATGAGGGAAGGGAAAAAGTTCTAATTGGGTGGGGGAATGAAAAATATGACAAGGGTAATATTGTAAAAGTCGTATGTGAAAGAAAGAGTAAAATCCGTATGTGAAAAAGCACGACCCTTGAAAAAATGTATCGTAACAAACATCATAACCACTTCGGAGAAAAACATATTCTCTTATCATATCTGTCAAAGTTGGTTTGTATTGCTTTATCTGAAGAATTTGAAAAGCATTAAGGTACCAGGGTACATCGAAGAAACACCAAACACGAAAAATGACAAACAAAGCAACAGAAACCAAACTAAAAGGGCGCAGCGACTGAGCTTTATCTAAACGGGCGCATCTAAAATACACCTACAGTTCTACACGTTCTGGCCAGTGCCTCGACCAAGGCAATATGAAAATAATGACTTCCTGAAATATATCATGCCCCAAAGTAGCAGCATCAGGCAAAATATGAATAATCTAACGTCGTAATTCAATGCACACTGGAGTTCAAATCTGTCGAGTAACGACATTTAACAATCTAGCCAACTTACAATAACATTTTGGAGTTCTGGACATACAACTAAACAACATTCAATCACGTTGTGGAGCAACTCCACGTAGATTTGACGCCACACTAACAGCATGAGACAACATAAATAATCTTAGCATGCTACATCCAAATAAACCTGGTCTACCTTAAAAACAACTTAGCATCAACAGGATGATAAACACGACCAACACCAGATGCTGGAAGATTGTTCCCTTTAGGATGCGGATGGCAAAAGGCACAGCGTTCATAGGCACTTGTATCTGGGCAAAACACCAAATGAGACAAATGACCGATCAGATTTTTAAAGTTTAACCAGATACATTTAGAGGAGTGCATAACATGGAATTTGGGCTGCTATATGCATAAAATAGTCTTAATTGAGTTTGTGTACAAGTACAACGAGGAAATGTTTCAGGCACCGCATAAGAACAAGCACAAGGATTTGAGAACATAAGCATGAATTCAGAAGCATACCAGCAGAGAGGTCGATATCCAATTTAACGAGACATGTTACTTCATTGTTTATCACATCCAGCTCAGCAAAATAGATAGCTGAGGAGGAATCAGCTGCATCCTTATGCTTGGCTTTAAAGTTCAAATGTCCCCAAAAACCCGCAATACAAAAGGTCTCCACAGCCATAGGCTCCACGAGAACATGATCAGCCAGCTACGAATATGAAACGGAGATGCAATTTCAGTCACCAGATAAACAACAAACTAGTAGGCCAATGATTAAGAAGAAACATAAAGTCCTCACAGATAAGTAATTACATAAACACCCGGAATTTCTAAAAATGCTAGATGAAAAGAAAAAATTGAGGCCATAACATCATCATAAGTTAACTGTACCCAAAGTTTGAGAAGGCGAAAGGTGCACCTGATGGGGTCGCAAGGGGCTGAGGCGCCAGACACGCCTTTTGCACACGAGAAGCGCTGAGCTTTCAAAAGACCATCCATATTTTACAATCAAATTTTGTGCGAGAATAGTCCCTTTTTTTGTTTTAAAGAGGGCTAACGTGTTTTTAAAAGTGAAAATTAAGGATAAAGGGGAGAAAAGAAGGGTAAAATAAAAGAAATTTGAAAAAATATTATGGAATTGCACACTAATGCGCCTCACAGTGTCTGATGCGATCTGGTTTCCTCAGGTGCGCTTTTTTAAACTAAGAACTGTAGGTTAAATGTTAGAGAGAAAAAGAAGTATGGGCGAACCTCTTCTCTGATGTTTTGAATTTTAGTGAAATATTCGAGGCATAGCAAATCATCTTGTTGCTTAACATCGGTAGGATCTGTGTTGATGGGTGGATTCCTGAAAAGACCGCAAAATGATCTTCAGCATCCAACAGTACATAATAAAACTTGTTTAAAAAGAAGGATAGTGTTAACGCAAAGAGGAGCTACATGTGAAAATCTTCAATTGGCTCTTTACTCTCAAAAAATTCTTGACGGTAACGTATTCCACCATCCCTGAACAATATTTCACTGAAAAAATCAATTGAATTGAATTGCCGAAGCAAGGATGGATAAACATAATACATATCCCCGTCTCAATTCTTTGTTTACCTTTGGTTATAAAACCCCTCGCAACAATAATTAAAAAGTAAACAATTCACTTGGGCGAAGGGAGTAATTGAACGCAAATATCCATCCTAGTCTTGCTTGTGAGAGTTGTGACGGTCAAAAGCATGGGACGTCTCAGTTACCCTCCTTTTTAATTAATTAAATCGGATATGACTAGTCACAAGGAAGAAGAGTTGAAATCATGAATTCCGTGTAAACACGGCTAAAACACAAATTTTCATTGAAAAGGGGCATTATCCGACCCTCTCACAATATGCAAGTGACACTATCTATGGGGTGCTCCATCCCCCAACTTGCCCTCCCACTTGTCTTATTGTGAAAGACGAGAGGGCACTATCCGTCTTCAGAAGCAAGACACTTTGCTACTAAAAACAATCCAGAGTTAAGAAACAAATGGAACAAAGAAAATCAATCAATCGACTTACAAATTATAGTCGTAAAGTTGCTTACCGCGAATCGAAAGGAAATAGGCCATGCTTCTCCCTGAATTTGATCGACAAGCAAATGAAAAGTATCAATAGAACGGTTATTCTACTGTAAGGCCGTCTAACACTCTAACACGATAATTGGGTAAAACCGTCTTACACGAGAATTTGAATAAACAGAAAGGAAATAGGTAAATTAATGGCATGAGGCAGAGAATACAAGCCTGAACGCGAGAATTGTGTCCTTCATCGTTTCGGCATGTGCAATATTTGTTCTAATGACAACATCCATCGTCGAAACCCTAATTTTTTGGGGATTTACTTTTCGAATTGTTTGTATCGTCTCCTCAACTCTCAAGCAATTCACAAAAGATGTCAATATGTCATGTGTGTATATTAATGGAGTCTATATATACGAGTTTACGACTATGATCAATCCGGGGGATGGAGTCATGGAGATGGAAAGCGGGAGACTTTACGTTTAAAACGGGTTGGTCGGGTCGGTTAATTTACGTTTTGGTAAACTGTAAATAGGGTCTTTTGGTTGGAAAAATGTCGATTTTAACAAATGAAATTTTACCAAATGAGTTTGATGGGTTGCTCACCTCATCTTTTGTTCTTGATGTATGGGTTCGATTTCTTACCTTGAGAATGGAACAAATTTTTGGGTTAGCCGAATACCTCTTTGTGAGAGCGCGCATACGCAACGAAGGGATTATATATTGCGTTGGCGATGGAGACACCATATTACACCATATTAAGTGTTCCATTTATTTGCCCAGTATTTAAGAGTTACTCCATCTGTCCCGGTCTTTACTCCATTTTAGAGTGTTTTATTTATTTGTTTGTCTTTCTATATTATGAAGGTAACCTATGAGAAATTTGATCATACACATCCATTATAGTCTAGTTGTCATTCATTCACAACTACCATAAGTCCACAAAATGGTTTCATCCCTTTTCCTTGGTCTTTGTACCAAATCAAAAGAAAAACAAACGATCGAGATGGAGGGAGTATATATTCACTCGAATTGAGTTCAAACTCGAATTAAAGCTCGTAAGTAGGGGCTTGTAAATGATATGAGCCGGGTCGACAAGACCTTAGAATCGGCTCGGTCAAAGCTTGATTCGTACTCGGTCAAAACGATATCGAGCTTGAGCCAAGCCCGATCAGCAAGGCTCGGCTCGGAAGCTCGATTAGGCTCGTTTATAATTTTGTTTGTATAATATTTATACTTTAATATTAATTATAATTTTAATTATACGTCACTTAACCATTTATAAGTATATTATAATGTAATATTTTTTTAGTATTTTATAATTTGATTTGTTATTTAAAAATGTTTATATTAATCAGATTTTAAAAGTGAAAAATTGAAAATAATATGAAGACAAAACGAGCTTGATTCGAACTCAAGCTTTTTCCGAGCCAACACGACCTTCAATTTTCTAGGATCGACGAGCTAAAAAATTCAAGCTAAGCTCGATCTCGAGCTCAAATCGGCTAGTTTACAACCCCACCCGCAAGCATGGTAATAAGCTCAATCATTTAAGTTCGGTCAAACTTGAGAATGACTCGAACCCAAGCATTGTTTAATTAACAAAAAGCCAAACAAGACCAAAATCAGGCTCGATTTAACCCGAGCATTGTTTAATTAACAAAAAGTCAAACAAGACCAAGCTCAAATTCGGTTTGACTTGTTAGCCGTTAGCACCCCTACTACTCCAATATCAAACAAACACGAGTCATAGCGTGGAACGACAGCATTAGTCCGCGCCTCGTATTACATCATTTTTTACGAAAAGACAAAAATTCAAGCAAAAACCACCCTTTTTCCGCACAAAAGTGTTAAAAATTGTAAAATACAATTGAAAGTGACGTGATTTTCCCTAATTTTCTCCTCAAATTTCAAGTTTCAAACCCAAATTTCCACCAAATCCCTTGAAACTGTACTACTCATCACTGAATTTCCACTTAATTTAATTTCTGATTATAACAATTTCAGCTATGAGTCTCTTTGGTCTTGGAAGGTTAGGTTTTTATTGATTTAGTTATTGTAATCCCTGAATTTATTTCTGTTGTATGAGTACATATGAGTGATTTATGAACTGGGTTTGTTTTAATTTGATTAGGGTTTGATGTTTTATCATTGATCAGTTGGTAATATAGATCTGTATGATTGTTATGTGGGTAATTTGATGTGATCTTCAGATACTTCTTTCGTCCCGGTTAGTTGTTTATGTTTTATATTCTTTGTGAGGGGTGTGTTAATCGAAGGTAAACAAATAATTGAGACGGAGGGTATACGTGCCTTGAGCTTAGATGGTATGGAATATGGATTGTTTTGATGATTTTTCATATGGGTTACTGCCAGATTGTGATTATGTTGGTTGGAGACCTTGGAGTATAATCAAAGATTTGAACTTTGGTGAGACGGGTTTAAAGGTGTTAATTGCTGATAATAGGTGAATTAATCTAAGTGAATCTTGAATTATAAGCTTATTGCCTTTTCGGGTCTGTAATGAGGTGAGAAGGGCAGGGATATAGTGTATAGATTAGGGAATGGAGGTTATGCTTTGAGCCCCTTGCTATTATTGAACTCTATGCCTTAGTGATCAAGACATTATATGCAATATATTGTGCTTATGGAAACGGAGATGGGGACGGTGGGACTGTGGGAGTAGCACTTTGAAGTGAGTAACCTCAGTATTATTTTTTGAGTAACTTCAGTTGTTAGTCGTATGGGGAGAGAAAAAATCAAGAGATGGACTATTTGTGAAATCCTGTCTTTTATTTGTGGTAATTGTTTTGAGAGAAACAGAAGGTAGATACACGGAGAATTTTACTTGTTTATTTATCTTGTAACCATCAGAAGTAAGTTAATTGTTATGGTTACCTTCAATTCAAACACATGCTCTGAACCACCCCTATTTTTATGAGAGGAGTTTTGAATTTACGAGGGCACTTGGATTTGAAGGGAGGGAGTACTTGATTGTAAGTGTTGAATGTGTAAACCTATATGTGAATCTTTATAATTGGCCTTTTAACTTTTTTTTTTTAGCTCTAGGTATGAATGCTGAGGCAAATGTTACTATTAAGGGAGGGGGTGCTATACGTCGGTTTCATTGTAGCCGAATAGCCGATACCTTAGTCTTAGCCACTAGATTTTACGTGTGGAGACGAGGAGAGTTGCAACACCGTAAAGTAACCTAATTGGTCGTGATGTGGAGAAGTAAAAATAAATGACTAAAATTTCGTAGTGACAATCGATTGTGAGAAGAAATCCATGAAAATTTGATGCTATCTTATGCATAGTTGTACATTTATACTCATGTGGTATGTTACTCGATCTCACGTAGGAGTGTTGCCATGTTGCATATACCTTCCAAATTTATTTCAATTGGCTAATATGAATCAACATTTAATATCGACTATGTCATGTTAAGTAACAAAAGAGAAAAATTTAAGGGAAGAAAGCAACATAAAATCAAAAGTAAAGATAAGTAAATTTGGAATTATTTAAAAAAAAATATTTTGAAGTGAAGAAAAAGTAAGCAAACTTTTTAAATTTTAAACCATAGTCCATCATCTAATTGTTATCCCTCCATATTGTTCTCGCAAATAAATTAATTATTTATCGCATGACAATTCAGTGTCACCTTCTAACAATAATGTGTAATGATGAATGTTATAAAGATGTTAAATGGTGGGGTTTCCTGTAGTTTTGTCCGTAGGAGCGTCGCAATGAGAATAAAAATGGATCTCTAGGCCATTAGACGAGTTTCGTTAACCTACCACAAAACAGGCGAGCCCAATATAGTTATTGTATGTATACCTTAGATGCTCGTAAAGCACATCCTGTTATTTTATTGTGGTGTATTTATCTAATGATTTATTTGTAACGAAAAGCCTTATATGATTTATTTGCTGGCAGGAACCAGCGAACATTTCGGCCAAAGAAAAGTGCGCCTTCTGGGAGTAAGGTTTGTCATTTATATACATGGGCATGCTCATGTTTCAAGACAAAGCCATGTTGAAACTCAAAATGAATGTTAGGAGACAACGTTAGATTGTAATATCTGCTTGAACCAGCATCTTTGATTATATTTTCTTGTATTGTCAGGGGGCTCAATTGAGGCAGATTATTGATGCGACACTAGGCAGCGGGAATTTAAGAGAAGCCGTGCGACTTCCTCCAGGGGAGGACTTGAATGAATGGCTTGCCGTAAACAGTATGTTTCTCTTTTCTGGCATTCTCTTTCTTTCGTACCATTCTCCATATCCTCTCAGTGATCATACTTGTCTCTCTTACACAGTTTTTGTAGGGTAATAACCGTTTATTACCTCATTTTATTACCCGGATTATAACGAACCGTTATTAATGATTTATGGTCATAAACGAAATATAATAAAA
>JAOWBH010150813.1:0-20980 GCA_028566215.1 Silene coronaria | reverse complement strand
CTCATATCAACAAAGTGCACTTTCTTTTATGGTCATCCATGCGAAAGAACTCCACAGTTAAGCGTGCTTGACTGGGATTAGTCTTAGGATGGGTGATCTCCTGGGAAGGTTCCCGGGATGCGCATGAGTGAGGACAAAAATGCGCTATAAAAGACCCGTGTTGATTTGTGGGCCGTTTACACAGCCTGGTGAGCTATCATGAGTAACCGCTCCCGACCCGGTTAGGGGCCGGTGTGTTACAATTTTAATTAGCTCTTTCTTGATCAAAAATTTAACTCATATTTGTGTGTGTACATAACTGATTTCTTGCATTAGTGTGCACCGATTTCTTGAGCAAGAATAACGGTTTCTTGATGAAGAAAACCGGGGACTTGTGCATGTTGGCCAAGCAACCTATTTACATTATTTTTATCACTTAGACTTATGTTATGTGAGAGGTTTTAATGTGTGACGTATACACTACTTGGACATTATAAATACGTTACTCGATTCATATGTACAAGTGTGCAATAAAGTGTTTAAAAACGAGAAAAAGACTTTTCGTGTTTTGTAAAGTCATGCCGAGTCCTTTTAATGAGTTGTTTGTTACACTTAGTCATTCAAATTTTGTTCTATGATATCGTTTTAGAACTTAAAACTTTATCTAATCCGTTCAAATTGCGAACCGTATATGAGATAAGTGGTGTTTTGTAACAAACCAAGTAGAACCAAATCAAAGTCTTAGGATAGAGTTATCTTGAGCAGAAATCTTGAAAGCGGAGTAGGTTTTTGATCATGCAGTCTTTCGGATGAGTAGCCCAAAGAAGAAGTCTTGGAGCGGAATAACTTTAAGCAGAAGCCTTGGAAGCGGAGTACCTTTTAATCAATAGCAACCGAAGTAAGTTGAGGAGTTGTTTTATTAATCGAGGTTTTAGTTTGCATGAGTTCTAAATTTTGTAATAAAATAATGTTGGACGTAGGCCGCGGAGTAGTGACCGAACTAGTTTTAAAAAAAAACATCGTTTGTTTTGTCTACATACATTTTATTTCCGCTGCCATTCAAACTCATGTTGTACTTTCAGAAACAACAGTCGAGTACACTATGACTTCTACTTGTTGATTTATTGTTGTGTATTTCTAACTCTATAGTTCTAAGTATCAACTTCTCCTTTCATCTAAGTATATCTAAAGTGTCTTTGAGTTGGTAAATAACATTGCAGAGGCTTATTGTACGGTACTGCGAAAGCAGTTCAGGGTTATCAACCTTGGAAACCAGCATAATATGGGTATTGTTCCATTTTTAAGCATGACATCGGTGTTAAGAAAACGTAAGACAACCGAAGTGATAAGATGTCCAATTAGAGGCCAGAAGATCTGGAAGAACTTTGGGTTAATTCCATCAGGACCCGGAGATTTTGATCCATCCATACCACGAAGGGTACGAAGGATAACTCTCTCGAATAAAGACGCGGTAAGTAGGAGTAAATGTCGGGAGATCAAGGGACCAAAAAGAGAGGCTGGACAAAGCCCAATCGAGGTCGCCGAACCATGCTGCGGCACACGACACAAAAGGTTTTTTCTAATACGAATAGATTGTTAAGGTTGAAACTCGGATGATTGAAAATTGTTAGAGCATCCGCAAAGGGCCTTTTTTACCTCCCAATTTCCCTTCTCTCTCATCTAATGGAGTACCCCATTATTGCATTCACTTTCCCATTATATGGGGCTCCTCTATTTTTAGAGGAGGTTCCCATATAAAAGCAAAGCAAATTTGCTTTTCTTTTGGGGAGGTTCCCAAATTGTTGTAGGGAAATTAATGTTGTTGGGGAGCCCCATTATTACGGAGATGTTATTATCAAATGGGGGGTAAATGAAAAAGTTAGTGAAAAATGAGGTGAACGGGCACCCCAACTTTGCGGATGCTCTAAAGGGTGAAAGATGTCAAGTAACGCAAATGGGAATGAAAATAGGATATATCTACATACCACATGTGTTATTGATGAAACTATGCTACTTTGGGGCCAACCAAAGGCACACTACCTTTTCCGTGGTATTAAGAGGCAGATTATCTTTTGTTTCATCAATTACTCTCTTGTCGTGTTGCACCATTATAAACATTACGTCGTACTTGGTCCCTACTTTCTTGGATGCAATTACTTAATTTTCATTTAAACAAAATTAAAGACTTAGGTGAGAAGAGAACATGTTCAATGGTTATACACTTTTACTGGTATATCATTTATTCAGTCTTTATTGTCTATTTTTTTTTAAAAAAAAACAAATCTTAAATTTTCCTTTACTAGTAATAAGTTAACCTTGTAAATTAATGTCACCCTTGAAATTTAACTATAGCATTCTTTCATTACAATAATATTGACTTGATTCATCAATTTAAGGGATAAAATTTGTAATTTTACTACAATTCCTTAATTTTTCTGCTAATTAAGAATAAGGATAATAAAAATAAAATACATGGCTAAATAGGTTTGGAGGCATAGGTGGCAAATGGGTCAACTGGGTCATGTCAATCTGGATTGAGTTATTCCGAGTCTGCCAAATATATTGCTTCAGATCAAGTCGGGTCGACATAGTTCAGGATTTGGGTCAATTTCGTTTGTCAAGTTGTCTGGTCATGGTTTGGGTCACTTTGGTCAAGTTATTTCAAGTCGAGTCATTTTCAAGTATAAGTCATATGGGTCGTGTCATTTTCGAATCTGTAACACTCCGGCCCAAACCGGGTCGAGAGCGATTACTTATGATAGCTCAGTAGGCTGTGTACATGGCTCACAGATCAATACGGGTCCTTTATAGCGCATTTTGTCCTCACTCATGCGCGTTCCGGGAACCTTCCCATGAGGTCACCCATCCTAAGACTACTCCCAACCAAGCACGCTTAACTGTGGAGTTCTTTTGCATGGATGACCATAAAAGAAAGTACACTTTGTTGATATGAGTACTACTTTCAAACCTCTTAAGCACTAGTCATTTAAGCTCATCAGTGGACATCTTCAATTAACATGGGGTGTCACATGCATATGAAACATTTTTTTAGTAACTAGTTTTCAATCTTCACCAAATAAGAACTCATTCTGATATGAATAGTTAATAGGGGTGTTTGGAAAACAACGAATTGGTAATTTTCAGCATATATAAGGCTTTTACTATGTTTAACTCATCAATCTACTAATTTAACTATTTGACAAATATCGTATTAAAACAGTAGAGTTCAATCTACTGTTTTTCAATATGTTGCTCCTCCTACCATATTCAGTTTAGTAGATTTTAAAATACGCATCCTTCAACTATTTACACACATATATAACAAGTTACTAACCTAAATCTGCTCATTTTCTCCCTGATTGGTAATCAGCAGATTATTATTTGCAAATTAAAGTAGATTGGTCAAGCAAATTATAAATGACAGATCTAATTGACATGTTTGACTAGTATATTTCAGTTAGCAGATTTAATTAGCGGGTAACATGCTAAAAGACTCGAATATGCTGAAAATTTGTCAATCTACTGTTTACCAAACACCTTCTAATTAAATATGCTAATTGAAATATACTAGTCAAACATATCAATATAATCTGCCATTTATAATCTGGTTAACCAATCTGTTTCTACCAATAAAAAAAAGGGCTAATATTTTGTCATTATATTGGCAAAGATCTTCTACAATATTTAGTTGTATATTATTTGTGGTTATAATAACTTTTGACCCCACATTCTTTTTTATATTTTAATTTTTCCTCCACAAATTCGTATTCCTCATAATATATTCCCTAAAGTAATCTGAAACATCTTAATGAATTAGAAGAGGTTTCATAAATTGATCAACATCACACAAAATAAGCCAAAACTTCTACTAATCCCACATCTCATTCAAAAAATCAAATAAATCGATTTCAAAAAATCAACCTAATTTCTTGTCCTTTTCCCAAAACAATAAATTCGCTATTCAACACACTTTCACCCATGTATGATCCCTGATTCCAAACTCCCATATCTATGAACGTAACAAACGTCTCCTTAGTGAATCAGTGAGGGTACATAAATAAATTAGCATCACACAAAATAAGCCAAAACTTCTACCAATTTCAGATCTAATTAAAAAAAAATCAAAATATTCAATCTCAAATAATAGGAAGTTCAATAATCAGTCTAATTTCTTTTTCTTTTTCTTTTCCAAAATAATAAATTCGCTACTCAACCCACTTTTCCATTCATCCCCCACTCTCTACCCCTTCACTTACCCCAAACAACCCATTACCCTAGTTAACCAACTATAGTTCCCCAATTCCCCCAAATCACTATAAATTGGCCAAACCCATCCCAATCACCTCATTATATTTTCATTTTCCTAACTTTCTACAACCCTTCTCTTTCTTAATTCTTCTATTCTATTCTTTCCTTCTAATCTCTCTAACCCTCCTCCAATCCCCAATTTTTCTTGCCTACCCTTACAATAATCAAAATTTTCTTATAACTCTCTCTCTCCTTAAAAACCCTAAAATTAAAAATTCAAAATACAAAATCTAAAAGTAAAAGAAAAGTCTTAAGAAGGTCTTGCACAACACAAACAAATTGCACTATCAAAGTATCAAGTAGGAGGAGTATCAAGTACTCCCTATCAACCCCACACCACCACACTTCCTTGAATTTCTCTGGTAAGTTTCTCTTTCTCTCTTTTTCACAACTAGTCCTTGATAACTTAACTATTCATTCATTAATTATTTTTTTCAAAGAATATTTTTTGTTTTCCTGTTTTCTTTGGTGCATTCTTTAAAATTTTCAAAATTTTAGTACCCCTTCATTTCCCTCCCTCTTTTCCCCCCTTTCCTCTCCCTCCATATTTCTTCACTTATTTTGCCCTAATTTCCCCATTACACCAAAACTAATCAATCTAATTTCAATCTAAAACAGAAATTCATCATCGACCCAGTTCATATTTTGGAATTTAATTACTGGGTTTTTGATGCATTGTTGATTTAGATTAAATTTGTCACGATACTTATTGTTTTAGGGTTTCGATTAAATGGGTGTGTCTGAACTAATTTCAATCTAAAACAGAAATTCATCATTTACCCAGTTCATTTTGTTGATTTTAATTGATGGGTTTGTGATGACATTGTTGATTTAGATTAAATTGTTGTAATAATTGTTGTTTTAGGGTTTTGAAAATTCGCGAATACTACATGGCAGGGTGGTCGAATCTTGAGGTTAATTCTTGTGTAAATGGCATTAATCCGTGTAACGAGGGATTAAATAGCTGCGAATCGAAGTTACATTGTTATTTTGTTGGATTAGTCTATGGGTATTTGAAGGGTTGTTTTGGTAATGATTGTTTTAGGCCTTTACCTCCGAGGTTAGGAAATGGCGATTGTATCGATTTGCTTAAATTGTACTTTGTTGTGAAGGAGAAAGGCGGGTTTGAAGTCATTTCTGAAAAGAATTTGTGGGGTGAAGTGAGTTTGCAATGTGGGTTGGGTTCGGGTTTCGGTTCTGCTTTTAAGTTGATTTATGATAAGTATTTGAGTTCTTTGGAGAATTGGTTAGTGAAATTAGATAAAGGGAGTGATTTGTTGATGGAATTAGAGAGGGATTATCGAGCTTATGTGTCGAAGTTCATGGATGTGGAGAGGGGTAGTGATGATTCTTGTAGTTTTAAGTTGGAGAAGAGTGGTCTTAGTTTCGATGGTTTGATGGATCTGGATGATGAGAATGAGAATGAGGATGAGAGTGATAAGTTAGATTGGAAGAAGGTTGTGGCAGATTTTGCGGATTCGGAAGGTTCTAATGAAGGGAATGATGATGAGCCTGCGAAGTTGGAGAAACGGAATTTTTCCATGGATTCTGCTAATAATGACTGTGTTATAGTGGAAGAGGATAATGATGATGAAAACTTAAAGCAGCAAGTCAAGAGCGAAATCAGTTTTATTGATGGCAATTCTTCGGATAGATCGGACAACAAGAGGTTTATAGCTAGACCAGTGGTAGCTAGTAATGTGGTCACGAGTTCTGAAATGGAAGCTTCTAAGAAAGATTCGACAAAAGATAAGAGGGAACAGATGAATGTGGATTCTGGAATGTTGAAGGAGATTTCTAGTCACAAACGAAAGCAAGATTGCTTTGCGGGTGTTCTTCAATGGATGCTTAATGTTGCTAAAGATCCTACTGATCCAGTGATTGGCGAGATTCCTGAACGTTCAAAGTGGGCTTCATATGGAAATGACAAGAAGTGGAAGCAAGCCTTGTTAGCGCGAGATTCACTCTTTTTTAGGAAGATCCGGGCACATAGTCCTTATCAATTTGGAAGTCAGGTAATTGCTGCTTTTCTTTATACATAGTAATAGTAATGTGTAGTCTGTTGTTATCCTATCGTGATGTTACAAACTTATCTATGTATGATTCATTCAATGCGTCTAATTATGACTTTCATGTTTGTGTATAAGTTCAGGACTTCAGGTGTGTATTACTGAAGTAGTACTGTACTATATTTCTGTAGTGAATTTCACGTCATTTTTTTTTTTAGCCTTTAATATGGTACTTGTGCTACTTAGTTGTAGTAATTGTATTTATGTCATACAATTACCAACTTCGGAACTGCTGTGAGCTATCTCTATTATTTGACACTTTGAGCTGTATTACTGTGTTTTAGATTTCTCTTAAATATATCTTGTTAATTTTGTATTAACCCCTTTTTTGGAGTTCGGAAGTAAAAATTTGTATTTTGAAATTTGAATTTGTATTTATTGAACTTGAGAGATGTTTGTCGCAATGTTGTGTTTGCTGTAAAGTCCTTAGTTTCCACTTTCCTTTGTGGGTAAACTTAATGAACATGATTGGCCTTGTTGTACGATCGTAAGTACCTATTCAAATTCAAATGAAGCTCTTATTATACTTTGTTAGAGTAAATAACCCCCTAAGGACTTGCTTGGGATGAGGGTAACTATTGCTAGGGCAATATATCTCAAAATTGGTGGTTGGTGGTGACTAGTGAGTGGTGACAATACTAGAACAACAACATTACTCCAGTGTCTTAAGAGCTTTAGTGACAGACCTGACAGTAGAGGGTGGAAAAAGATGGTAATGGGGGAATTATTACTCCCATATGTGACTTTGAAGAAAATTTACGTTAATCTAAGGGGAGGTAAGTAGCAATTCTCCCTTTTTAACCGCGTAACTATTACTCCATTTCTCTCATTTCCATCTTCCGCAATCACTATTCTACATTTTCCTCTTATTTTAAGCTTTGTCACTTTAGTAATACTTACTTTTATCCCAGGCCCTCGAGGTGATTTAAAACACATATTAATGTAATCGCGCTCCTTAAAGAGTCCAGACGCATTAAAGCTAGCATGCGTGTAACTTTTTATACCTTAAATGACCAAGCTCATTACACGACCCGTCGGTTGGAATTGCTTGAGGTATTGCATTCTAGGCGGTTGTTTGATTGCATGTAGGAAATGCAATTAGAAAGTCCTATTTTACAAGATTTTATGTATCATGTACACTACAAAAACTTGTTTGGTTGTATGTGGGAACTCTATTTCCATGATAAGTCTAATTACTTCTTGGATGAATAAAAATTTATGAGAAGTCTTAATTATGTGAATTGTGGAAACCAAATAACCTATCATCTTCACAGTTCACATAAATTAGATCTGTCTCTGTTTTTTAGTGGGCAACCAAACAACCCCTAGGCCTATGTGTTTGGAAAGAAAGGGTCAATTTAGTTGCAGATGCTAATTATGTTGCTTGCTCTATTAAGATGAATCGTGTGAAGCTTTAGCGTACTTTTTCTGTTTAAAAAGGCGCTCCTGAGGCGTGCCTAGGCGCTAGGCATGCTAAGGCGCCAAATAGCCTAAGAGGCACACGGGATTCCAAAGACGCAACTAAGATGCGTGAGACACAACACTCAAGGGGCGCTTGAGGTGCATTCATCACCTTAAAATTTTGTATTTTTTCCTCAAATTCTTTTTATTATAACTTTTTCTTCTCCCCTAATCTTAATTTTTACTTATAATCCTCCTTAAAAACAAAAAAGGGTTTGTTGTTCCACAAAGTGCTTTTCTGAAAATACATATTAGTTTGGAAAATTATTGCGCCTTGCGTGTGGTCGTTTCAGTGTTCACACTCTTCAGATTTTATTCAGGTCTATGCTCTTTTTTTTTTCACCTTTTTTTTTCTATAAATAAATCTGATTGCACAACTGGAGCTAAACTAAAAACAATGAGGATGCTTCCAATCAACTTTTAATTGAAATCGAGAAAAGCATAGGAGACTAACTGAAAAACAACAAAATATTGCCTCCATAAGGAATGAGTGAGATTATTCAAAGGCACCGAGCTAATGATAGTAGCAATTATGAAATCGATTAACTTTGTTACGGCGCTTCTAATTACTGTCGATCATAAAAGAAAAAAACATGCTTTTGATGTTCTAGTTTCAGGTTTTTAACTTCATGGTTAACAGTTGAATTTATGCTAGCGCTTTGTGGGTTTGACTCCAGGAATTTTCAGTCATACTCATATACATGTGCAATCATAGCGATTAGTTGTACTCTGACTTACAGTGTTAGTCTTATTTTGTGTTATAAGCAGTTGGTATGTGTGTTTTATTGTCTTAGCAGTTTCTTTAGCGTATCATCTCCTGGTGATTCTTTATTTTTAATCAGATGAATAAATGCTTCCGTATGTCGACTTTATGAATTGTAATCCGATTATTATTTTGTAAGTTGTAATGTCTATCCTTGAAATTTTAAGTGAGATCATCTCATGGCTATGAGATGGCTCAAAAGTTTTTTATCATCAGCAATAGCCATTTTAAACTTCAACTAGTATATAGTATATGAGTGTTGACTACGGAAATGTAAGTGTTACATTTATCATCGATGCTATCACTTTTAGTCTTCTGCAAGAGCTTAGTGTGTCTTTTATTGGTGCTTTTATAGCCTACATTACGTTACTCAAAAACTTTTATTCCCTCCGTTCACTCCAATTCTGTACATTCGGGTAATACGTGCAAGAAGTACTTTAATCAAATCATTCAAATGTATGGCATTGGAGTGAACAAAGGGGGTATGACTGTATGACATGTGATACCTGTCTTGTTAATTCTATAATTAAATGGGGAAAGCATAGGGATTTGGGTTTGTCTGTCTCACAAGTCGGACCACCTCATAACGCTCACTGATAAAGTTTTATGGTGCAGAAAAAGCTGAAAATTCATTTATCGAATTTGTACCAAATGGGAGGAAACCATTCACGTCCAAGGCAACGATTGGAGGCTCGTCTTGACATGCAACCAACTGCCCCAATCTACACCAGTCGTCCTCAACAAAGAATCCCTCTTGGAAAAGCATTTCAGGTACAAGTCCCAGAATGGACTGGAGTGACTGTTAATAGCGACTCCAAATGGTTGGGCACCCAAACATGGCCATTAGAAAAGACTGAAAACCTGTCTTTGATTGAAAGAGATCCAATTGGAAAGGGAAGGCGGGATAATTGTGGGTGTCAATTTCCAGGTTCCAATGAGTGTGTCAAGTTTCATGTTTCTGAGAAACGATTGAAGATTAGATACGAATTGGGTTCTGCATTTTATTCTTGGAATTTTGATAAAATGGGTGAGGAATGTAGTGTTGCTTGGACAATTGACGAGGAAAGGAAATTCAGAAGTATAGTCAAGGAGAACCCTCAGTCCTTACAAAAATGTTTTTGGGTACCAATGTGTGCGGCTTTACCTAAAAAGAAGTGGGCAGACCAAGTCAACTACTACTATAATGTTTTTATGCTTCGACGTAGGGGATACCAGAATCGACATTATCCCAGTGACATTGATAGTGGAGATGATGAAACAGACTATCGGTCGACTAATAACTCTCTCAGACATGGATCTGCTTAGATTATGCCTTCCAAGTCTTTTTCTCCAAGGGTTCTCGGCTAGCGTATTTCTCTAAGAAAAAAAGGTTTAGTCTCTGTGAACTTCGCCGACATTTTTCCGTGATTATTCAAGAATCTGCACATATACCTCAGTTTTGATACCAGCAGAAGTAAAGTAAGCAATGTTTTTTGGGAGCTGTACTAGGTTGGCAAGAATATCGCTTCGCAATGCCGGTTTATTTTAGCTAGTAATATCCATGCCAATATTTTGATGTGTTTATTTTAGCTGGTACATGGAAAATTACATTGGTGTATAAAGTCGCCAATTTGTTTTGGTTGTTAATTACTATGTCATGAGAGCAACCATTGGAAAACATGAAGGTTTCTGAAGGATAGTTTACGTACTTCCTGAAATTACATTTGCTTATTTCCGATTTGCAGTTCTTTTGATGTCTAGGCATCTCCATTGATGAGTAGACGGAAAGTAACTAATGAGTAATCAACTCTTATTATTAAATCATTAATCAATGTTGTTTTTGTGTGTTTTTTCGTGTGTATGATCTGGTTTACTCCGAATTTGAGCCGGATGATTAATGATAAATTTGTAGTTAATAATCCTTGCTCACCATTGATGTCAAGTTCAAGAGCCTTCTAAAATCTAATTGACATAATGCGTATTTTAAACTAGAACTTGTATACTTCATTCAATTATTAAATCGTTTGATATATCATAAACAGTTTTATACGTAGCCTAATGTTAATTACGTATAAAAGAAAACTGTTTTTATAAACAAATACATGGTAGATTAGACTAATCAATACATGGATCAATCAATATGCTAATTAAGTATGCTCGGTAAATACGAGTAATATATCTTGATACTAGATTGATGCACATGTATTGTTTTTCCAAATGTTGTTGAATGTTGACAACATATTCCACAATATAATTATAGCTTAAACTACTGCGAACTTCTGATATCGACTATTCACCAAACACGTTTTCTTAATTATGCAAATAATACAATAACGAAACATATACATAAAACCGACAATCTAAAATCTGTTTCTACCGATTGACAAAACAAAATGGACCTAAATGTACCCAATGTACTTGTGACTTGTGAAAGTTGTGATCCTTCAATTTGTATTGGGACCCCTTTTTTCTCATATACAAACCACTTTTCTTTTTTCTTTATTCCCTTTTTCTCAATTCCCAATAGTTGATTGTTTCCTACTCTCATTGATTGATTGATTGATGTTCTCTAACTCCCCATTTCTCACTTCTTTCATCAATAATAACCTCAGTTAATCTCTATATTCTCTTTATTTACCTCCTTGTTTCAAAACTCACAACTTTTTTTTACAGCAGTTAACAACAACAACAACCATGTCTTCCCCAAGCAAAAGAAGAGAGATGGATTTGATGAAATTGTGAACCCCTTTTGATTTTATCTCATAAAGTTTTGATCTTGTTATTATTTTATTGCAGTTTCTTTTGATTCATTTTATTTATGTTTTTTTTGTTTTTGTTTTTATTGGGTTTTTGTTTTGTAGGATGATGAGTGATTATAAGGTTGAGATGATTAATGATAGTATGCAAGAATTTTATGTGGAATTTCATGGGCCTAATGAAAGTAATTTACTTTTGTTCTTTGATTTGTGTTAAAATATTGTTATTTTCCTGCTTTTGTTGATTATTTTTGATTGATAGTTGATGGTTTCAGTTTCATGTCAATTAGATCATTTTTTTTTACCATGTATGTTTGAGACCATTGATCAATTGAGCCATTGACTTGTATTTAATCTAATTACTACTCTCTCAGTCTTTCCGTCTCAGTCATTTGTTTACTTTGATTAAAATATCTTTCAGTCCGTCACAAAGAATAAAAAAGGTAAACAAATGAAGGAGACTTGTTATACTCGGGGTTGATTCTTTGGTAAGAAGTTTAGAACATGGAGAATAGTACAAGTTGGGGTATTGCTAGTATTCATTGTTTGAATCAAGCCTTCATAGAAAAGGGGGTTTGTGGTAGGCTAGGTTACTCAGACTCGTTTAGAAGTATCCGACACGTGTGCATGTGCAAGTGTCGGGCTCAGCTATTTTTTGAAAAATATACATATTTTGGTCTAAAATGAGGTGTCCAAGTGTCATACCATGTCCGAGTGTTGAGTGTTGGACACGGGTATGCGAGGAAATTAGAAGAGTCGGAGTAACATAGGCGGTAGGTTTGTGTCGGGCCTATGGGTAGTGTTGAACTTAGTCACATGACTCACAACTTATGGAGATGAACTGAAAGATAAATAATGTTTCAGAGGTTTATGATTTTGTCTGGGGAGATTCTCTCCATTTATCCCTTCACTTATTGTTACATTTGGGGAGCAACCTTCTTGGTCTACGATTAGCCTCTTTCTTGCATAATACGAATAGTAGAACCATGTGGTTGTGCTATATAAAAAACTCTGTTTGTTCTTTACGAGTTAGCCTTGTAGTATGATGACATTAATACAGCAACATTAACTAAGTACCCCAAGAGCTTCCACACATATGGGCGCAACTTTACCCGAGAGAGTATTTTGGAGTGACCTAGAATTGCATCAACTTCATATTGAAAAGAAGCATGACCGATTGAATCTTTTTGCCCTGTTTTATCGTAGTTCATAATGAGATTACATAGTCTTGACTCCATTGGGAATGGAAATCAGTATCATGACATCAGTGTTAACTTGAGTTGGTTACTGGCAGGTCCCTATCATAAAGGTGTTTGGCGGATTAGAGTGGAGCTTCCAGATGCTTACCCCTACAAATCTCCATCTATAGGATTTATAAACAAGATATACCATCCAAATGTCGATGAGATGTGAGTCGCTCTCCTATACCTCTTCCATTCTCATTTACATGAACCCAACATTTAATATTGATGTTATTAAGCTTCTATTTAACAAAAATATTACTTTTGAGTGTCCTGCCTATTATGGCAAAGTTAAAGGGAGTTCGAATGTTCGCAATTTACCCTTGCTCTCTAGAAAGTAGATAGGCTGTTTTCAGAGGACCTCTTCTAAAATTTGCGTCAACTATTTTGCTTGCTAATTGTTAACTCAAAAGGCAACGAATATACAGTTTAGTGAGCAATTATGCTTTATTCCATCACATTCTTAGAGCCAAAGAATATCGAATCTTTGGTTTCACTGGAAATGGACATAGCTTCTGTTAGTTAATCTTCTTGAAATTTGCAAACAACACATTTCAGGTCAGGATCCGTTTGTCTTGATGTTATTAATCAGACTTGGAGTCCAATGTTTGGTAAGTCCAAGCTCTTTCATATCATTAAAGAAGTTGATTACTTGTTTCTGTCACTGCCTAAACAAAGCTTATGTTTCCCAGATTTGGTGAATGTTTTCGAGGTGTTCCTTCCACAACTACTTTTGTACCCGAACCCTTCTGATCCCCTAAATGGGGAGGCTGCTGCGCTAATGAATAGTGACAAGGCTGCATATGAAAAAAGAGTTAAAGGTACCTGCACTAATGTTTTTTTCAATTGTTGATTTAGTTAGGCTTGGTATTTGTGCTTCTGCTTCATTTTTTTGTTTTTAGCTTACGAAACAGTCATAAATCGTGACTTGTGCTATTTGTTTACCTGTGCTTTTATCTCGGAATTGGTTGTCACGGCATATTTTTAGTCATTGTGCCATGAGTGCTGATGATATCGCCTCAAAATGCAATCGTGCTAACCTTCAAAACACTTATAACTCAGTCGCAATGTAGTATCAAAGGCTCACAGCCCAAGTTTAGTTCAACGACTACAGTGTCTTACAGTGCATTGTCGAGCATTGCTTCCTGATGTTTATTCTCTAGACACTAAGACAGTAAACTTTGAATGAGTGCGTTATTATTCCACAGCTAGGAATGTGAAGATAATCTTATACCTTCATTATTATGGCTGTAATTCTGTAAAAAGAAGATTGCCTTACTCTGTCATTATGGAGTTGGTTTCACAGTTACCTTATATTTATTATTCATGTGTTACCATCGTAGTGTTCTCATTACCCGGGAGATCACTCTTTTATTTTCCTTGTGTCCATTGATGGTTGTAGTATGGTCCAGTACTACATATTCCTTTTATTGATTCCTCCCATTAGCGAACTTTGGAGTTCACCTAAGGGCCAGCTACTTGATGGCATCCAACATTCAAGATTCCTCTCTACAACAGAATCTAGTTCTGAATTCGGAATAAAGGAAAGCCTTGTTGTGTTTCTTATCCCTGCCTGCTGAATTAGGGACAAACAACAAAATGGCATGAGAAATTATTATTTTTTGTTAGCTTCAGGATAAATTTTATATTGATCAACGTGTCTTGTGGTTATCTGTTTCTCCAAAACTTTACTTTTGATCTATGTCGATGTGATACTCCATCCGAGACAAGTCAGGAACTCAGGATACTTAAGCACTTCATTTTAGGCCAGAAACATGCATTTTTTTCCACAAAATAGCCACGCCCAAAACATCGACATGCTCCTGAATTAGTCACGTGTAGCGGAATCTATGTAGCATAAGCGTTAATCATGTTACCATCCACTGAAGAAGTTGAAGCTTCTTCATTAGTTGAAATTATGTCTCATTAATTTTGCGCCTTTTGCAGTATTTGTTCGATTTGTTCGAAGGAAAATATTTCGCCAGTCAACTAATCTCTTTTTATGAATTTGATTAACTTGTTAGTAAAAGTGTAAAACCATAATTCTTTGGCATGTTATTCTCCAGAGTACTGTGAGAAGTATGCCAAACCCGAAGATGCAGGAGCTGCTCCTGAAGAAAAGACTAGTGATGAAGAATTAACTGAAGACGAAGATGCTTCAAGTGATGAAGAGATGGCGGGTCCAGCCGATCCCTAGTTTCGAGCACCTACACAGTTTCACTATGCTATTACAATTAACTTGTATGTGTACATTATGCTTTAGGTCTGGTTTATTGATCATTAGCTTATTGTAAAGACACTACTTTGTTGGGGTATTTCTGGGAGCAAAAATACTTGTGTAAAACCGTTTTACACAAGTTTAATGTAAAACTGGTTCTTATTTCACTTAACTACACATGTATTCGTTCCCAAAGCTCCTTCAGTTTGTCGGAATCGCTGTAAATAAATGTATACTACTTGTCTGGTTATGCATTATTTAGTACCCGCTCTTATTCATTCTCTTATTTCTATTTGTTAAAGTGCAGCTATTCATGTAGGAAAATAAATCAATATCGAGCCGAGATATCTTCAGTACAACTAATTCCATGGAAATTTGACTAGTTAACCTGAGCCTGTTACTCTGCGCCGGATGACAGTAATGGAAAGATGTATGTCCATTTCGTGGCGTGGAATCCGTCATTGGCTCGGAAAAAAGCTAAACTGCAAGCAGATTAAGTCGAGCTGAGATACAAATCGATTTAGTTCATTCTATGTACCATTTTAAACCTTATCTAGCTCAAGCCTGGTCCATTTTAATTCCACACAACTTTACGGGTTTCACTTGAATTATTTTTTAAAGGTAAGAATTACTTTTTCTAGCTCAAGTTAGGTCCATTCGATTCCACATAACTTTACCGGTTTCACTTGAATTATTTTTGTTAAAGGTAAGAATCATGTTATCTAGCTCAAGCCAGGTCCGTTTCAATTCCACCCAACTTTACCGGTTTCATTTAAATTATTTTTTAACAGTGTGGTACAGAAAATATAATTACTCAAATCTGGTCAAGTTTTACTTCAATAAATCGTCAGATAATATAATGAGAAATCATCTCTTCCAAAATTTAGTGTTACGACATGGAGTGCAAAATCTCATTTCAGATGGCCTATTCCGTTCAAAGGCTATATACGACCATTTCAAAGTGGTTACATAAATTCCGTTCAGACAAAATAGACCGTTTGAAGTGAGACCGACTAGACATGGAGTACATAACTACAAGGCGGTAAAAATAACTACTCTTTTTATTTACCGGTTATTTGGGTCACATAGTCTACCTCATCACTCCACCTTTATTAAAACAGTTTTCCTCATTTGTTCCATTTCTTCGCGTTTTCCGAGGTACTTTCTCTCATCTCTTCCGTATTCTATCATCTCCGATCTTCGCAATCCGCGATTCTATCCATTCTTCGCTGTAAGTCTTCGTTTTTCTCTCTTCTTTAACCTAATTTTGCTGTAATAATTTTAATTTCTTGTTATAATGATTTGATTACTTATGTTATGCTTGATGTTGATTGTTTTGCTTTTGATGTGCGAATTCAATCGTTTTGTTATTTGAGCTGAATTAGGATTAATTTGATTGGAAGTAGAGATTTACTGTTGATTTTTAGGATTTATGTTAACTGTGATGCTATGATTGATGATTTTGATGAAGATTTACTGTTCAATTTTTCAGTTTTAAGTCGTGCATGATTTTGATGATTTGCTTCATCTTTGGATATATGATGACTTTGCTACGTTGTTGTGCATCCTATAGTTTCAATGTGAAATATTTATTATTCATTTTTTTGGTTTTGATATTACAAAAAACTTATATGAGACGGTTTTATGCATAAAAACCTCCCTTACTCGAGAAAAGGGATTATACATCGGATGTATTACATCACATTATGTATATAACTGAGTTTTTGTGTATTTTTTTTGAGTTATAAAGGTTTATAAGTTGCATGTTAGTTTTTTGACGTCAAAACTCAATTTTTTTCGAGCTTATATGTAATGTTTTTGAGTTGTATTATAATTTTTTTTTAGCTTAATGTTTAAATGAATGAACTCAAAAACTTTATAATAAAACTCATAATTTTTAAAACAGAACTCAAAAACTTTATCTTAATGCTCAATAACTAAAATTACACCATCTGAGTACATCAGATGCATCAGATGTATAGTCCACTTACTGATTTTAGACCAAATAATTGAGAACTTTGCATAAAATAGCCGTATCAACTGTCCGACACTTGCAATTGAGTCTGTGTAACATAGATACACACGTCATTTACAGCTTGTTTGAATAGCAAAGTAGGAAGGAAAGGGAGAGGAGGGGGATGGACGAAAAGGAAAGGAAGGGAAAAGAAGAGGAGGGGGAATGGAGTATGGCCTGTATGTATGGGTGTTTGGATACAATTGCCCTCCAAATCTTTCATGTGGTAAATGGATTTTAATTGTGTTGGAAGAGGCAAAATCGAACCCTTCAAAACCCTCCCCTTCCATTTCCCCAATCCTTATTTGCTAACCAAACAAGGGATTTTATATCCCTTGCTCCCCCTTCCCTTCCCTTCCCTCCAAATCCCTTTATCCAACAAACCCTTAGTGTTGTATTCCTCATTTACTAATAGGTTTAGTTGCTTGGTTTTATGCATAGTGATGGAGCGAGGGACGCTAGCAAGCGTGGCCGCCTGATAGATAATGAAAATTTTTATTTTTCTTGTTAAAACTTTTGAGTTCTTTTTTAAGTTGCTATATTGCATTACTAACTGGTCCTTCTAAAATTTTTAACTGTTTTAACTGATGTTTAGCCTCTGAATTTCGAATCATGGCTCTACCACCATACATGTATATAACAAATTCACACAAGATTCATTGAATGTTTATTAGTAGATGAAAAATATGGAATTGAGTTTCTATTGATAGTCCGATTAATGTTAGATACTTAGATAGTATCATCCTCATCATCATCAACATCATCATCATACGAGGGCAAAATGTTTTTCTTGCACTGTTTTTGACTCTGATGCAAAGATTTGGCTGGTTGACTTTTGCTCTAATAGGTGATTGTGTTTGTTGCTTGCGGTGAAAGGGTTTCTCGGCTGTTTTTTTGTTTTGTTTTATTATGATTTTTTTTAATATTAATTAATTTCTTCTTTTCTAAATAATAAGCCGGCTAGTAAGAGGTTGGCCGGAGTTGATGAACGGAGTACATGGTTGGTTGGTGTTAGTGACTTGATAGTGAAGGGGATGAAAGAAGGGAGAAAAAAATCAGTTGGGTGAGTGATAAGAAAAATGACAAGGGTAGTATGGTAAAAATTGTATGTAAAAGAGTAAAATCCGGATGTCAAAAAGCACGTCCCATTTTATTACTCTATCTAACAATCCGCTCTTACCATACACCTCCGCCCTTCTCACATAACAATCACCTTGCCATTATTATCCCTTAAGATCCACGTCAAAAAATGTGACTGCCATCTCTCAACCATTTGCAAGGGGTAACTGTTGGAAAGAAGAAAGCTATGAGTGGTGCAATTAAGGGTAGTTTGGGAATTAGGAGAATTGATTTGGGTTTTTTGGAATGGTGAATTCAGGAGTTATTGTACAACAACCATGAATCATCCTTTAGAAGCGTTCATGGGTGCTAGCACACCTCAAGATACGAAAAAAAATAAAATAAAAGTACAAAACAAATGGGGAGCGAAACATAATACAAGAGACAAGGTAAACTTATATGGTTTAAAATCAAAGCCCGGATTTCTTTCATAAAAACTTAGAATTTAAATCAGGAATAGATTAAAACGATTTTGAAAATCGAAGTGAATCTTAATGGTCAAGAATACATTAAAAGTAAACCAAGTATTATTATAGAGAAAGTTTTTGGTAAAAAAATGTGTAATAAATCCGAGACGAACAAATGAGTTTGAAAAAGGTAAATAAAAACACTGAATATTTCAAATAAAAGTAGATATTAAAAATCCACATGTACCATTTCCCTCCATTGTGCTCTCTCCGTCACTAGTCCCTCTTCAAGCCCGAGAAATCTCATATCGTGCTCTATCACTCTCAGCCAGCCATGTCTGTTCCAGGTCGAGCCTCGTAACTGATGCATCAATTAGTCTCCTTCTCACATGCCCAAACCATCTTAGTCGGTTTTCCATCATCTGGTCCTCTATTGGCGCCACCTTCACTTTTTCCCTAATCGCCTCATTTCTTAATCGATCTTTCCTTATATGCCCGCACATCCACCTCAACATTCGCATCTCCGCCACACTCATCTTTTGAACGTGACAATGTTTCACGACCCACACTGACCATGCGATAGAATTTTCCTTTTAATCTATGGGGCATATCTTTATCACATAAAAACCCTGAAGCACTTTTCCATTTCAACCACCCCGCTTTAATTCTATGAGCCACATCTCCATCTAACTCCCCATCTTTTTGAATAATAGATCCTAAATATCTAAAGAAATCCGACCCCTCAACAACATTTCCATCGAAAATAATACTCCTCACCTCAGGAGCTGGGCCCGTCGCGTTATTGAACTAACACCTCAAATACTCGGTCGTACTCCTACTTAGCCTAAACCCGCGAGTCTCCAAAATATGCCTCCATAATTCCAACTTCCTCTCAACCCCCTCTTTCGTCTCATCAATCAACACAATATCATCCGCAAACATCATACACCAAGGGATGTCGTCCTTAATATCCCTTGTCAACTCATCCATAACTATAGCAAAGAGAAAAGGTGCGGAACCTTAATGCAACACAATGGTAATGGGAAATTCTTCCGTTCTCCCTATATTAGTGCGAACACTTGCCCTAGCCCCCTAATACATGTCCTTTATGAGGTCAATATATTTTCGAGACACGCCCTTTCTCGCCAAGACCCACCAAAGTACCTCTCTCGGTACCCTATCATATGCCTTCTCCAAGTCAATAAAAACCATATGCTTCTTGTCCCGATGGTGTTCCATCAAGTGTCTCACAATAAAAATTGCTTCCATAGTCGATCTCCCAGGCATAAATCCAAATTGGTTCTCCGAGATGTCTACACATTTCCTAAGCCTTTGCTCGATTATCCGCTCCCATAATTTAATAGTATGACTCATCAGTTTAATTCCCCGATAATTGGAACAATCTTGGACATCACCTTTATTCTTGTACAAAGGGACAAGAGTGTTCCTCCTCCAAATTGATGGCATCTTGTTGCTCCTCCAAATCTTGTTAAAGAGCATATTAACCCATTCGATTCCTCTCTCCCCCGAGCACCTCCAAACTTCTATGGGTATACCACCCCATTTTCTTTAACGCCATTCTAACTTCACTCTTTTGTATTTTACGCACAAAATCCCGATTAACCATACTTGGTGTTACTTCTACATCCCCAAAACTTTGCTCCTCATGTTGAATAAAGTATCAAAGTAAGAACTCCATCTACCCTTTATTTTGTCTTTTGGTCTCTTATGCGGGCCAGCTTATAGATATCCTTCTCTCCTTCTCTCGTATCCCTGGCATACACTTCTTGGTTAACTTTTACCCTCGCATCTCGCACTCCCTTTTTACCGGCTCGTCTAGCCTCCTTGTACTTTTCAAAGTTCTCATCACTCATGCATTTCCCCAAAATCTTATAATATTCACGTTTTGTCTTTATCGCTTGCTCCTCCTCATTCCACCAAGATGTGTCCTTGCTTGATGGTCTATTTCCCTTAGATTCCCCTAACACCTCCCTTGTTGATTCCTTTACGACATGCTCCAATTTATCCCACGTTGCATCTATATCTTTATCCTTCCAATCCGACCAAATATCGCTACTTCCAACCTTATCCAAAAACGCTTGTCGGTTTTCCGCTTGTAGCTTCCACCACTTGATTCGTGTATCACCGATTACCTTTCTCTTTCTCACGTATCTCCTACTCCGAAAATCAAGCACCACTAGCCTATGTTATGTTGCGGTACTTTCCCCGAGTATGACCTTGCAATCGGTGTAACCTCCACACACTCCTTACTAAAAGGAAGTCAATTTGACTAGCATTTCCTCCACTCCTATAAGTCACCAAATGAGAATGCCTTTTCCCGAACCAAGTGTTCATTATACCCAAGCCATATGCTAAAGCAAAATCTAATATGTCGCTTCCTGCTTCATTTCTCTCCCCAAAACCAAAGCCCCCATGAATGCTCTCAACCCACATGTCCTATGACACACGGTTCGCAGTTCGGACCCCCGATTCCCGAACCCTGTTCGTCGTACCCGAACTAGGATTTCGCGAGCCAGGTCGCCGAAATTCACGACTCCAACCGGTTAGATCCACGAACTCTAGCAGAGAGAGCTTGGCTCGCCGGAGAAGGTTCTAATATGGTGGGGTTCATGGTGAGGGAGGGAAGAGGGAGACGAAGAGAAGAG